>VNJV01013035.1:0-14692 GCA_008042635.1 Drosophila nikananu
ACTTCAAGGGTACGTTACACGCCAAATAATCACGATTTCATTCTCTCAACAGGATCTTCTTGCGCGTAGGTTTGCTCAATTTAAAACCAAAATATCATCACCCGACTTTCACTTAATTTATTCAAATATATTTATCTTACATTTTAAATTCATTAAAATTGCATCTGAATGTAAAAAGGGAATGATGTAGATTGCAGACGTGTTTTTATTTTCATCTAGAATAGAAGACAGGAGCAACCTTAGATTAATTTGTAGTCCCCCACAAGTTGTAGTTAAAGTCGTATTTATAAAACAGATTGGAATTTATGTGAATAATTTTATTTGTATTTGAAATTATTATAATTTAATTTTATCCCAACGATATAAATTTAAATATTTTTAATTTTCTTTAATTTTCAACAAATTGATCAAAACAGTTATATTTATTCCTACTGAACTTCAAAGAGAACTTTAATTATATTCCTAGTAAATTATAGTACTCTTTATTTTCCAAATTTATTTATAGAATATTTGTGATATTTTTTAAATGGTTATTGTGCCCACAGGCCCCACAGAGGTGATCAACTACTACCTGCTCTCGCTGGCCATTGCCGATCTGCTATGCGGACTCCTGGTGGTGCCTTTCTCCGTATATCCCGCCCTCACCGGAGAATGGATGTACGGCGACATTGTGTGCCGCTTCACGGGATACCTGGAGGTTACGCTGTGGGCGGTGTCCGTCTACACCTTCATGTGGATCTCGGTGGATCGCTATCTGGCAGTGCGTAAGCCTCTGCGCTATGAAACGGTGCAGACGAAGACGCGGTGAGTAGGGAGGAAATCTATATTCTTATATTCTTCTTCGGGATTTTAAATAATTATTTGACATTTTATATAAATTATATTAAAACGTACCTATTTATAATTAGAAATCAGAGAATTCTACATTACAAATTACCCATTCACAGTAGATTTAAAACTTAAATGAAATATTGAACACATTTTGTATGAATTTCAAATCCTGCGAATTTCGCATTGTCAGGGGTGCCACAGAAATCGTTAAAAGTTTTTTTTTTTAATATAAAATGATTATGAAAGTATGATATTAAATAATTTAAATCGTTTCTAAGATATAATAGTTTAATGTAGCTAATGATTTAAATTGTCTAAAAATATACAAGAAATTTATAAACATTTTAGGAGATTTAAATTGAATAGGAAAAAACAATTTTGGGATATTTTACCCTTTTTAATGGATTTTCAAACCACGCACCAAAGATTTCTGCAGCATTCCAGATTGTGTATTTTTTTGGTTATTAATAATTATCAAAGTTATACTGATGATATCCATTTTATAAATAATACAGTAGTAAACCCCTTCTAATATTCTTTCCATCAGCAAACATTTTTATAAAATACCTAATGCTAATTATACCTAATCTTGGATCGCATATTTTTATATTCTCTCCCTGGAACAGCTGCCAGTGCTGGATGGTGTTCACCTGGATATCGGCGGCCCTGCTGTGCTGCCCCCCAATATTGGGTTACTCGAAGCCGATCGAGAACAATGTGACGCACATCTGCATGCTGGACTGGGGAAATATGGCGGCGTACACGGTCACGTTGGCGATTTTAGTCTTAGGTCCCAGCCTCATTTCGATCGTACACAACTACGGCTACATCTTTGTTATGATGCGTAAGATTAGGTCCGGCGAGCCAATTCACGATAAAGAATATGCAACTGCTCTGGCTGAAAATTTATCGAACCCTAGTCATATGATGTCATTCGCATTAGTCTTTGCATTCTGGGTGTCCTGGCTGCCATGGATCTCGTTGCGTCTGTATGAGGTGGTCACGGGCGACGTTATCCAAAGTACTCTTATCAATTTCGCCGTCGTCTGGATCGGCATATTGAATTCGTTTTGGAAAATTCTAATCATGACCAGTATGTCGCCGCAATTCCGTATCGCTTTGAGAGTATTTTGCTTAACCATTTGTTGTAAGACTAAGGGCCGTTTGCAAGCAGAGCTAATCGGGTTGGACCCAGATGACTAGAGTTAGATTTAGATTTTCATTATCCCCAATTAAATGATGTCCCTCCTGCCTACCTACCTTTCATCCTAGTCCCTTCTCTTCCTTCCTTTGCAAACCGAAATCCGATATCCGCTGTCCTCAGTCCGCAATCCGTAATCCGTAATCCGCCAATTCAAGATCCCGCAAAAGTAATAAGATTGGTTGTAATTGCATTGAGCCATTTCCCAGACTCTCTCTTTGCCATATAGTTGCATATTTACGGCCCGGTTGGCGCTACGCACCACCACAAAACCACTCAAATACGGAAAAACTCAACAAAAACAAATTAAATATAACTTATGTTATATTAATCATACAGCAACACCACAGAGACACAGAGACACCACACAGCCACTCAGAACCACTCAAACACAAACTCACACGCCGAAAGACATATTCATATTTCTAGACTAATAAGCTAAGCTAAGAGTTTTTAGCGTATCCGATTATGATTGATTGATTGATTGATTGCATTGATTGACGATTATTATTGTGTATTTATGAGCTTACCACGTATATATACATACTTGTACTTAAATCTAGCTATACTTGTACGCATAACTCTGATTGTAGACAAGAGGCAATTCACAGCAAATCCGACAGCCGATAGATGCAGCTGCATTTCCGTTTCCGGTTATACAAAAAGAAATCATATATGCTATTTAAAAAAAACTAGAAACTTGACAACTTGTTAGCATGACAACTTAAAGTATAAACCTTTTTCAAAGTCCATATTAAGTAGCATTTAGAATTTTACAAAACAAATCGTGTGTAGAATTTATTAAACAATTTGCCAAACTTGACGACGGGCCGGAAATCGGAAATGGGAAATCGCTATTCAAAATTTTGAAACTTCAATCTTCGCACGCTTTGCGACTTTCGAACAGAGAAGGTCATAAGATCCTAGGATTAATATATAATCAAAGCGATCAAACCGAAAACTAATAACATTTCCAGTAGTTCTTAGGCATAAAAAATACGAATTAATTAAATGGGATGGACAATGGAGTGGCGGAGTGTCAAGTTTCGATCGTGCTTAAATCGGTGGAAATCGAGCGTATATTTTCCGCATTTGGCCGGGCACTTGAACGCCTCGATCTGGCCGGGTTACCAACAGACTGTTGCAATTTTGCCTAGTTCCCTTAGTGGGTCAAATTCAGTTTCCCAAGCCCAGCCAGCGGGGTGTCCAGGTGCCAGAAAATTAACATCGTTGATTCATTCGCCGATGGTATCTTTATCAGCCAAATGCGAACAAAATTTAAACGAGAGTATGAAAAATCGAATTGCCGATAACGAAACATTGTGTATATTTTGTTGTACATTATTTCATTGATGCGATCTTTTGTACATTTTACTTATAGTTTTAAATGTTAATTTACACACCAAAGCAAATGTTATCGATTTGTAAGTTTAAGGAAATTGTTAGAGCCGTATAAGCAAATAGAATGGACGTTCGGCGAAAATATAAAAGAATGAACCCAGTAAATAAATGAAAAAGATGATGAAAACTAAGATGAGAGTCATTTTTGTGGACTTTGTGGTTTGATTAATAATCTTGATTATCAGCTATATATTTATATCTCTAGCTCTTGATATATTCATTAGCCATAATCAAATTTTAATCGTAAATTAATTCCTAAGTTAGCAGTGTTTCTTTTTGTTGTTCAAATATAGCGCGAAAAGCTCGTTCATAATTTCATCGATAGTGTGTATATCGATGTTTAAACATCAAGCTTACGACGTTTTCGCAATGAGGTGCCCAGTTGAGAAGTATTATAGACTGAAAACCTGGCGGTCACACTAGGATTTGAAAAATAATTTATTTTTAGTCTTTTATTAACGAAAAGCAACAAATTCAATATTAAATGGATATCCGAAACAACTATACAGGTGCCGGTCAATATGGAAACTTCATTTGCCTGACGAAGATATATGGCTGCTACCTGTGGAATCCCCCGAAAGTACTCCCTACGTGTTGCTTTGGCGCCAAAGTTTGGCTTCTACAGATAATAAGAAATATCAAAATCAGTTTTCCTTTTTTTGATATTATTAAAACAAATCTTTAACCATGTAAAGTAACAAAATTCATATACACACAGTGCAAGAAATCTAATCCACATTTAGCTTCCTAAAGGAGCCCTCGATGCCAAAGAGTCCCTCGAAATCGATGGGCTTTCCCGGACGCAGACTCTCATCGGTGCCGTAGGTGGCGTTTGCCTTGAAAAAATCGCTGTACGCGTCCAACTTCTTCTCCCACTCGGCAACTATTTCCGGCACTGTTCCATTCTCGCCTCCGTACTCCTTGGGCAGATACTTCAGCGGGATCTGATCTGTCAGCAGCTCCATTTTGTTGCCATGGACATAGAGGCGGGACTGCATCTTCTTTGACATAAGAGGCTTAAACATGTTGAAGACCTGCTCGAAGCCGGTGATGGTGTTGATAAAGTGCTGGGCCTTCACGCGCAGTGGAATAGCCTCCTCCGAAAAGACGGTGAACTTCTTGGCCATTGAAGGCGTCATCTGGAACATGTGCGCCGCCGTCGCTCCCTTCATGTCCATAATGGCGACCACACCATGGATGTTGGCGTAGTCATCCTCCAAGATGGTAATTTCTTGCATTGCCTGGGCCACCATCATGCACTCAAGGATGTTGTATTTCTCAACGGGACACAAGCCCATGCGCCAGATGGCGATGCGGGGCCCATTTTCGTTTAAGGGAGTGGGCAAATAGATCATAGCCCTGAAATAATACGAGATTTTAGTGAAATTTGCTTACATTTTAAAATTAAATGCTGTGGCTTTGATACCAATTGAAATTTGGCCCAAAGTATGACGCAAAAGCGTCAACCGGGCAAAGTAAAAGAATTTTAAAGACATTGGAAGCTAAAATAAAATATTGCATTTCGTTGGATTGTTTTGAAGTACATTTGAAATCCTTGGTTTAATCTTAAACTTTTCAGCTTAAAATTTAGTACACAAGCCCTTAGAAACTTTGAATTCCTATATCGGTCAAGTTTCCAATCAGTTTCAAGATAAAATAATCAAGATAAAGATATTTCTTCAGATAACAAAAATCGAATGATGAAAATTACCCACGATTTTTGTTCTTCATAGTTACCCCGTTTGTTGGATTTCCCGGAACTTGCCCTCTGTTGTGCTGGTCACGTTGAAGTACTCCGGATATTTGGTGCGCAGCGTATAGTACTTGTCTAGCTTCGACTTGGCCCGCTCTAGACTGAATTTGCAGCCGCGGAGGAAGGCCACGAGAAACTGGTCGTCCATCCGCGGATTTAGATGAGGCTGCTGCTCTATCCAGGTCTTAAAGGCCTGCAGATCAGCCTCCAGGCGGGCGGGATCCTCCTTAAGCTGCTCGATAGCTGCTTTTTGCAGCTCCGGCGTTAGTGGGCGAATTTGCGGTGCCATTTCTCCGGCTGATTTTCTTTAGGAGCAAATGCGAGCGGACTCTTCAACGTTTCTTGGGGCACTGTTTGCCACCAATTTACGTTCTATAGATGGTCGAATTATATGGCGCGCTATCGCAATTGCTGATAAGTATTAGATTGGACTGGCATAAACTAAACAAAGACAAACATTGTGTCAAATGCCTCGATGGCCGGAATATTTCATAAGAATGCTTCAAAATAGCCACAAATTGCAGAATCCCCTCCTTATCGATCGACCATGGATTTTAAATAAAAATTAAAAGATTTATTGAATCTACTTCTGGAAGGGATAGTAATCCAGTCCAGAGTTGTAGTTGTACTTTTTCTTCTGTGTCCTTTTCGCGGCCTCCACTATCTCCTGCACGTCCTTGCGGTAGGCGGGCGGCAACATCTCCTCGTGCAGCGTGCACTTGTGCTCCTCGGGCTCCTGCACCTTGAACACGTACCGGCGGATAATGTCAATGTCGCGGCCGAATTCCTCCTTCAAGTCAGCGATCTGCGTGGGTGCGGTGTCGAAGGCGATGGTAAAGTGTGTGCCTTCGCGGTGAACCACGCCGTGCTCACTGACTTTGTGGGGGAGGGCGCGCGTCCCGAGATTCTCCAGCTTCCGAATGATGCCGCCCTTGTCCAGGATGGCCTCTGCGGTGCGCCGGATCACGGATATCAGCTCGGGCTGCCGGCAAATTGAATAATTTGGTCAGGTTTTATGTAATCTTCGGTTGGCAGCACGAGGCAACTTACGCGGGGCAATTGACGCAGCACCAGTGCCAGTTCGTAAGTAGGCATTGTCACTAAATGATTGTTTTATCTATTAATTGGGTATTTAAAATATTTCAGGCTCTAAATTTATATGTTTTAATTGAATAAAACAATACAAAACAATTTGTTGATTCGGTCCAGAAGCTAACAGCTGTTTTCTATGAACCAACTCTTATTTGATACTATCGAATACTGTAAATCGATACTGTATGAGAAATAAGTAGTTTCAATGGAAATCAATTTATCAAAGCTTTAACGAAAGCGAAAGTGTTTTATAATTGTTTTATTTTTACTTCTTTAGGTGTGAAATTATTAAAAAATTAATCACGCATCCTATCCTTTTTCACAACCTTTTAGTACCATTGCGATAGTTAGCGAACCACCGGAGTGTCGTCACTAACATCGATGTTTCAAGGGGCTCTTGTGTTTTTAATGCACCCACCTCTGGTCATACTGTTTTTTACGCCGAAGGAGAAGAAGCAACGAGCGGATAGTTTTCGTTTTTTTCGCTCGCCAAAAGGAGAAACAAATGCTTGCGTTGTGTGAGTGCGGGTGATTTCCGAATATTATTGTGTGTGTTTGCGCAAATGTCGCCAGAATTATGACGCATACCAAAGTGCAAGCGCCTGACAAAACAACAACAAATTAAGATGCAGCTTGCATTAACAACACGAAAAACGAAACAGTGAAAAGGGGCAAAATAGTGAGAAAAGAAGCTAAAAAGTGCGTGCACTCGGCAATTGTGTTTACTTCTGTGTGTGTGTGTGCATGTGCGTGATGTTGTGTGCGAAATTATGTAAATACAACAATAGCTGCAATTCCAATTGTCCTCTCTTCTTTTTCTGAATTATGAAATGCAAGTTGCACTCTCAACTGAAGTCGCCAACTCTCTTTTCCCATTTATCTCTCTCTTTGCGCCGCCGCTGCAGTAGAAATGCCAGTGCATACCATTTCCCTAATTACATTTTCCTTAAAACTACTACGTAAAGTTTAATAACAATTCCCTTGTTTGGATAGTTAAATTCTTGTTAATTGTTTTCTACCTGCCGCCGTCGTCGCTGGCAACGTCGGCGTCGCTGCACTGACACGTCTGCATTCACTCGTCTTTTTTTTTGTTGGTTTTACATGCTTTCTTACCTGCCCAACCACCAAACAAAAAAAGACTGCCGAATTGCTCTCTTTTCATAGAAAATTAAACATCGCGTCGCGCAACGCTGAAACCAACAGAAACCGAAATGAAAACGAAAAAGCAACTATCAAATTAATTAACCTTTGCGGGAAATACATAAAACCAGCTAACAGCAACAACAGCAGCAGAAATTCTCATCTTTTACTCTTCTTCCTTTGCTTCCCCTTTTGCCGTTCCTCTTTGGATTATATTATCTCTTCATCGTTCTTTGGATTATTATAACAACAACAACGACAACAGTGGCAAGCGGAACAAGCAGAAGCAGCAGCAGCATCAAACTGGCCGAATCGGAAAGCGCAGCGCAAAACTCCAACATGAGTTGGGGCACCGAGATATGGGTGAGTTTTATTGAAAGAGGAAATGTTATCTCTATAAGTAGTGATTAGTTGAATTGTATTGAATTTACGGTGCCCAAAAAATATGTACACATTTAGGTTTCTTTTTAAAATAAGTAATAATTTAATTTAGTAAACAAAACATTTTTATTGTATTTTATTAAAGCTTGTTTTTTATAGAGGTCTTAAAAAAATTTAAAATTTAATATAGGATAACAATATTTTCATATTTGAAGACATATTTTATAATTTTCGTTCACTAAAATAATCAAAACTTCTTGTAGAAACCCCTGTATCGTATCCGACAGAATTTCTATAAATTTATTTCTTAACGTTAGAAATAAAATAGTTTTTTGTTTATTACCGATTATATTTAATTTATTAGCTAAATAAATTGGTTATTCATAAGCTCGAAAATAATTTCACCAAATTCCTCAAGTTCCCAAACCTATTTCCAGTTGGAAAACTACAGTGTTTTCTAATTAGAAACCCAATCCGAGTTAGCTTATCCATGTCGATTAATTATTTCAATGTCATCGGTAGTTAACCAAAGAAAATCCACTCAAATGCTCTCGAGCAGTGAGAAATTTACAAATTGCTTCCCATAAGCCAAAGTGCAGGCAAATGTTTTAAGAACGCGCGCTTGTAGTCTCCCTCTCTTTCCCTCGCTCTCGCCGTCTCGCTCCCTCCGCGGGCTAAGCTGGAACTTGAAACTTTATAAAGAAAAAAAAAACTGGTTTTGCGGGTTTTATGTAAATCGCTGCCATATGAGCACGGCCAGCGTGCGCCCCAAAGCAATATAGTATATATTTCTCGGATATTTCTCGCTCGGCACTGCTGTTTTTGTTTTCTTAGTTGTTAGTGATCTGTGTTTCGGGGGCTCCACATTCCACTCCGATCCATCGAGCTCCAAGTTTCCCAGTACCATTTCTCGACGCTATTATTATTATTATTTAGTTTTTTTTCCACCTAGTTTTTACTATGTTAAAGATCGAATATTAAGAGAAAACCAATATAAAAACAGACATAAATCAATTAATTAGTTAATAAATTATAATAAATAAACAGTAATAAATGAATTTTAGAAAAGGTTTATAGGGGAAATTTAGGTTTAATCCGAATATTAAACAAATTAAAAATATTTATACATACATACATACATATATCGGTTTCACTTCGTACTTTACCAAAAACAGACTTTTTCCGACATTAGTCCCACACAACCACTGAGAGTCCCCGTCTATTAGCTTGAACAGCTGTTTCTGCTTTGGTATCAGTTCTCTTTGGCTTAATGGCCAGGGCGTTGACACGCCCAACCAGAGCTTACCTGTATTTCCAGGGATTTAAAATGGGAAAAAAGGAATGCATAATGCGAAATTTTAGCTAGCCTCAGCTGCTTTTTCTCCACTCTTCAGCTCGATCTAGTTATTTTTTGCTGATTTCAATTCAATATCGATGGATTTTATGCCTTCCGCGTTTCGGGGGTAGTTTTCATTCAGAACCGAAAATCCACAGACAGCAGCCGGCACACCCTCGGAGTGTGTCTGTCTGGTGGTGTGCGTAGCAGTGTAGGTGTGCTTGTTAGTGTGCGAGTGTAAGCGGAAAATTTGCCTCGGCAGCAGCAGAGGAGGTTCCGTGATGTCAGGACCAAAATTGCAAGTCTAGACAGCATTTTGCAACCTATTTGTTATACCATTTTCCCCTTTTTTCCCACAGTTTTCACCATTAGTTTTTTTCGGCTACGGAGATTTGGCGGCTAGTGTCTGCTGTTAGTTTTAAGCTCCGAAGGCTTACCAAGTGTTTGTCTAGAGGATTTGCATAGACGTCAAAAAGAGTGAAGAGGCTGGAAAACTAATAATAAATTCAGCAGGGAGTTGAGCAGACTGTAAAGTAAATAAAAAAGTCAAGTAATGGAAATATGTGGCCACCGAAACCGGGCCAAACTATGCAAGTTATGTAGTTGTTTAGCAAAGGGCGTAAACATTTATAAAATGAAATAAAAAACATAATAAATTTTCCAGAAAATAAGTTTATTACCATGGAAAATATCAGAAAATTACACATAGATACAAGGAAAAATAAAAAATTATCAACAAAGTCAAACTTAATGCCTAGAATATAATAATACCTTTTTATATATAAATTTAAATGAAAGCTTTACAGGAAAATAATATAAAGTTAATGAAAACAACAATCAAAAACCTGTTTTTATGTATGCCAGAACTAAAAAGTACATTTAGGTAAAACAAATTAAAAAATTGTTAAATTTCAAACAAGAACTTCATAAAAAAATTCCCAAGAAAATAAATAAACAAATTCTTCTCATGCTTTATGGCCAATTCAACATTGTTAGAGTTTTATTTTGCTTTATTCTTGGCTTCTCGACTTTGTTTAGTGATTCATGAAGAGGTGGAAATCCAGTTTTTAGCCCCCCGTCTCCGCTGCCTCCTACGAATTTTGCAGACTCAATCACAGCGTATTGTTCGCTTAGCGAAAATCGGTAGCAGCCGGACAATATACAATATACAATATAATGCCCATAACTGTGTCCATGACATTTACATAAATGATTTGAACGCCACAGAAATACTCGATAGCCCACTTAACCCGCCTCTTTGGGCGGCCCAAAGAAAGTGTAGCCAGAAAGATTTCGGTTAATTGAATTTGTGCATGGAAAGCGAAGCGGACGTCGCCTCTCGATGAAATTAAAAAGCAAGAAAATAATAAAAATCATAATAATAATAATGTACATTTTTAATGCAAAAATCATAGACCGCCGTCAGTTTCTTGGCTAATACCAACGTCGATCGAGCGAGCGCGTGGCTAAGCGGGTCAATTGCGGGGCCTGCATAAGCCAGTCATCAAGCCAAGCAACTACAAACAACAAGCGCCAGTCTCGGGTAATACGAAAAATGTAAAAAAAAAACTTTCTTTGCATTTTTTGTTGCTCATTTTTTATGAACAAAATTTTCACTTTAATTAAATTTAAAGCATGCGCCGTCGTCGCTGCTTTGCATATGCAAAAAATAAAGTTGGTGGGCCTACAAAAAATTGGGTAAATAAAAACACTTTTGTGTAAGGTATTTATTTCGAGTGGCGTGTGCTTTGTTTTTCTTTTTGTTTGAGGTGAATTTCTTTTTTTGGGAAATCTCCCCGCCCCCACAAGCATCTTTATTTTCTTTCCCATCTCCGTCCCTCTATTTCTTGAATTTTCTTGTGTCTATAGAGTGGACCTAAAAATAGTTTGTGTTTTTGTAATTTCAAATTACTTTCGGGCCTAGACAGAGTAAATTGAAATAATGATGATGATTTGGTGTCAGAATATTTGGTAAAATAAGAGGGATAATAGTAAAATTTAGATTTGATGTAATATGATGTTATAAAAGGTTATTTTTATCATTACACTACCTTTAACAATCTTTTATCTACTAAAAAAAAAACAAAAAAAACTAAAATAACCTGCTTAACATGAGTAATTATTTTCCTTTACTTCACACTGCAACATTCTTTATACATTTATATACATACATAACAAATATTTTCATACGTCAATTGTATTTCCTTTCACAAATATTATTATCATTGCTTAAAGAATTCGTCACCTGTCACATTTTGTTTTTATCATAAAACAGTTTTGTAGTTTATTTTGTAGATCATTTACAAATCATTATTTTTATTCTAGTTTATCAGTCTTATAATATCCTCTCTCTTGAAGAATAATCTGTCTTCATTAATGTGTTTTGCTATGTCATACCCTATATAATCAGCTGGTTCGCCCGGAGTACTTTTTCAAGATCTCACAACTGACCGACCGGCTCCTCCGGCACCGTCTCCTCTCCATATTTTTCCCTCGGCTGCGACAGCGTTCAATGCCATTGCGTTGTCGAGTGCAGCTGTTTAATGTTGTCGAGCACTGTGTAAATAATTTTCATGCAATTTGTGCTGCTGGTGCCTGATCGTTTTCGATCACTTTTCACATGACATTGAAGGGACCAAGAAAACGAGATAAAGTGAAACAGAAACAGCAACATTCACCGAGACGTTCACCCAAGCAATTAGCCAAAAAATTGAGTCGAATTGGGGAACAACTTTAGGTTCGGTGTCTTTATTACTCTCCATTCCCCAAACTTGTTGAGCAGCTAAAAATATGGCAGAGACAGGAGCATATAAACCATTTTTTATGGCTTTTTGGGTGTGGACAAACTGCTGTAAGGAACTGTTGGAAATGTGTGCCCCTCAAGCTCATATATCTTTTCGCAGCAGGTTATTCCTGGGGATGAATGCTTCTCTGATATTTCTAACGTGTCCGCCATGATTGAAATTCTATCACCAGTTTGTACAGAGAGAGCTAACCCTGCTTTCTCAAGACTGCACTTGGTTTCTCGTCTCCCCCATGTGAGATTTTCTCCTTGGGCAGAATTCCAATTAAGCCAAGGCAAGTGTCAGGGGCAGGACATCCCCGGAAACGAAACGGGGTGGACTTTGGCTCAAGGCCATCTCCTTCACTTGTTCCTTGGCTGAGTGGAAAACGCACCCTATCTGAAAATCTAAATCAGCATCGCCATCGCCACCGTCGTCTTCGCGTCCTTATACTTATCGATTTTTTTCTACTTATCCTCCTTGCAATATGTCGTCTGAAAACACAATCAAAATAGTTTTGGCTCCCTCAGGGGAATTCCCCAAGTTCATGCTCGCCACAGGGGGTTGCGAACACATTTTCGCAGATTTTATTGCAACCGGATATAAAGATTTCAGCTGAATTTGGCGGCTATTCGAGGCGCAATTGGAAAGCTGACTAAGGGGATATAGTACTTGCCAAATCGTTTGGGTTCTGAGTAAGGAGCTAATGTCTTTGAAGTGTCAAAAGTGGCGTCAGTTGCAAATATTTCTAAAGTACGTTTGACAGCCTTGTTCTGGCGAAGTACAGTGGAGCTAGGCTTTGAAGTGAATTCTTCACTGCAAAATGTTTTGGATAATCCTCAAAAAATGTTTTCTTGGTAGGAAACTAAAACATTCACACAATTTTTTGAGTATTTCAAGCTAATATGTTTATAAATTTTATTATTATTTTTCTATAGTATTTGTGGCCTAATCTTAATAAATCCGAACCTCTTAAGGTTTCTTGAAAGCTATACATTCTGTACATTCTATAACATATCTTTCACCATCTATATCCTTCTCTGTTTGTCTCATAACTCTCGACACGATTGAAAATTCTATTCACATCAGCTTGGCCAGTGCATTTTAAACTTAATACTTTTTGTTTGCATTTTTTTTTATATTTAATTTTCTGACTGCAAAGTTGCACGTTTTGCGGCGTCTATCGATTTCAGTAGCCTTCAGCCAGTTTGCGCCGCATGCATATTAAGCAGCCGTCAGATACTTTTGCCAATGCAGAAAAAAGCCTTTTAAAATGCAAATTTTAGCCGTTGGAGTTTAAAATAAAAATCGGTTGCGGCGCCCGCGGTGACCATATACATAAGTATGTGCCACTGCTCAGCGATTGCCCCAAATACCCATGGGATATTATTTCATTTATATTAGAAAACATTTCTGCTATACTTTGTGTACTTGTATTTATATAGAAATATGTATCGCACACAACTTCCTTTCCTCTTAAGCCACCACTCTGATAAGTTGACCAACTTAAGTATAATTTGTCCCTGGAAAGCGATAAAAGCGGGGAACCATATGTTGAAAATATTTTCACACACAGACGCATTTTTGTAGAATTTTACAGCACATTAAAATAAATAAAGAAGTGCAAAAGAACGTGAATAGAATGCTGTCCGATTTCCATGATTAACACCTTCGGCATCTCCAAAAACAAACAGATTAGTTTCCATTCTAGTAGTGAGTCAGAAGAAGCTGCCTGATTTGTTTATAAATACCTGCGGCTGATTCAGCGAGAGAAAAATCTTGCATAGATTATTTTCTGCATAATTATTTATTAAAATTGAGAGTTGGTAGTTTTTATCGAGCATGTCACTACCATTTCCGTTCGGTTCAGTTTCTTTGTCGACGATATATGTGTCACAGAGAAACTTATCAGCAAATCCAATGGTCCGTTCGTATGTGACTAAATTGAATGAACCTGTTGGTTGGCGCGGTCATAAAACTCTCTATATAAACACGCACACTCACATCAAGTTTTTTATAAACATACATAGACAGGTGACAAAAAATCCCTGGATGAGTTTATTAAATTTGTTTTCGGTTCTTTTTATCGCTCGGAAGTAGAGGGATTGCCTGGGGGACTTCATATCAACAATAGATATGATACCCTGGAGAGAAGTAGGTATGGAATTTTATTTCAAATGTAGTTTGTATTAATAGTTTGACTAGTAATCAAAACTAGCAGCTTTTAATATGGTGTTAGTAAATAAAAAATATTAGATTAGATGATTAGATTTCATTTGAAGGAATATAAAATATATTTATATAAATATAGCGTAAACAAATACTTTCGATTGTTGGTATTTTAAACGTTGTTTACATTCTGTAATTACACGTTACTACAGCTTTACATTGTTCGATCATCTCAAAAGCCCTTTTTACATTGAAAAATATTTATTTTTAATTAAATGCTCATATGTACTTAATTAGCACAAGTAAATTTACGCACAATCACATTATCTCGCCCAGAAAAATATTTGAAATAAATTTAAATATTCTCCAACTATTTCTCCTTTGTTTCCTCATATTTTTGGCAAGAGTATGTGAAATTCAGCGATTTGCAGGCAACATTATTTTGTTGACTAAGCTAACACATACTCACAGTAACCTATACAAAGACTCGTGCACACGAACCATATCATATCAGCAAAGGTTAATAAGTAAATATTAGTTAGACATTAGATACACAATGTGGACGGACGGACAGTGCTACGTATCGCTTAGAACAATTTTTTTTT
>VNJV01013040.1:0-27008 GCA_008042635.1 Drosophila nikananu
TAATCTAAAAGCCATGTGTGTTTTGCATGTCAGGCAAATTGACAGTTTACAAATAAAGGAAAGTCATTACATTTAAAACGAACAAGAGTCTTTACAGGATTAAAAATAAATATTATTTTAGAGGTTTCAATATTCGAATGGAAAGTGTATAACTGAGGGGGATAAATAAGCTTATGAAGGGTCAACCCCTCACGTTAGTAGTCCTGTAATAAAATTGTTATGTCAATTTCTTGTTATTCCATTTTGGGGCCTTCTTTTTATTATTTTCTTTTATTTTTTAAATATTAACTAAATGTTTTTTGCCTCGAAATGTTAGAAAATATCAGCTGTGATTCAAA
This sequence comes from Drosophila nikananu, assembly GCA_008042635.1. Lineage (NCBI taxonomy): Eukaryota > Metazoa > Arthropoda > Insecta > Diptera > Drosophilidae > Drosophila > Drosophila nikananu. The sequence continues at coordinate 339 of VNJV01013040.1, forward strand.
GGGAGAAAATTTGAAAAGCTTTTTCAGAGTTCATCTAAAAGTAAACTCTCTCTATCCCTAGTGCTGGTACATTGATAGGCAATGTTCACCTTGAGTTATAAACTGATCGAGTGAGACAAGTAAATACAAAATATTACAAATTTCAAGTTTTTTTAACCTTGGGACAAATCCCTGTTCTCACCTCAGCCCCTGGAGGCATGCAAATGGTTTCTTTGCCGCCTGGCTGAGCACTTTCTCCGTATTTCGCCGCCACACCCCCGTCGAAAGTCCAACCTCCCACTCAAGCCACCCCCCTCGTCCACACACCCACCCACCCACTCAGCCGCCCACTGCCATTGTTTGGCTGTTGCATAAGCACGTGCGAATGTGCGTGCAAATGCAAATGGCGATAGAAAACTTTTTAAATTGAGCAAACATTAACAAAAAAGGCAAATCCTGAAGTGGCAGGAGGAGCGGGGGGGCACGGCACTTGCACTGGCAGGAGCAGGTTGCTCTTATCGCCTGTCATCGGACGCGCGGGCGACGGCTGCCTGCTGGCCTATTTGTTTTTCCGCCGCGTTAAGACTCTCGCCAATCTTTCAAGGACAGAAACCAAAGTGTAAATTGCAAACTTTTCCTTGAAGAAAAACTCTGGGGGGATGACTAGGAGACCTGCAACAAATCCGCACATAATCGGAAAAGTGTCAACCGAGAAGAAAAAACAAGCGAAATTAATGGCACTTGTACCGCCGCCAGGCCGAGATTAGATGCTGTCGTGGCTGCTGCGCTGACGTTGACCGTGTTGAGTTTTATTGCCGCACGGAAATGGTTTTCATAAATACACAAAACTTCCAAGGGGGAAAAGCGGGCAGGCGAAGAGCTACAAGACACTTACGGCGACGGCGACGGAGGGCAATGCAATTATCTTGGGGGCCGAAGTGCAAGTGCAAGTGCGGAGCGTGTACGTGCGAAACCGAGAAACAGGACATTCGCCTCCTCAGCCGAAGGGAGCCACGGGGAGGCCTCTGCCTCCTTCCTCAAGGGGGGGTTAAGAGGAGGTTGCCCAGATATATACGCCGTGGCAGGACATAAACATGTGCCGGGCTCCTGCGTCCTGCGACGGAGTGCCAGGAAAATGCAATTGTTATTGTTTGCCATGGCCTTCGCCGCTCCGAGCATTGTAAATCTATCATGAGCTGTGCTAAGGACACTCGGAAAAATGATATAAATGAAAAGTATGTGTTTTAAGGTATAACAAAAATGTATACTTTTTTATTAAAGATTTTTATTAATTGATTTGTGTTCTGTTACCTGAATTGTGAAAACTTAATAGACTTGTTAGACTTAGAACCAGTGTTTAACATTTTGTTCCATATTTAGGAGCATTAGATTTATTATAATTATATAATTTGTATTTATCGAATTCCTGGTGGAATGCCTAGGTTTTTTGATCTTAACTTGGCTTAAACTCAACCGATTTTAGTTTTGTTTTGGTTTTTTTTTTCTTGGTTTTTATTGGCAAACTTTTCTGCATTTGCAACTCGATATATAATTTTGTGACACTTTTTGACAGTTTTTCAACCCTTATAAAAAAATGAAAAAATTTGAAAAAAATGTTTATTTAAAGTTTGAGCCATTGCAACGTTAATTTAAGCAGATGTTGAAGCCATTTATAGAAATGTATGACATTCCTTAGTATTCATTTTTCCTTAGTATAACCTTTCTGGGGTTTCCTGGCATATGTGTATAACTATGTTTATAAATAACTCAATTATACGCATTTTAATATTCTGTTTATAATTTTATAATGTTTTTACTTATTTTCAGAGTTTTACCGAAGTGAATCGAAATCGATTTCCAATGATCAAACTACAAACTGCAAGGCTATACAAATTTCGGCTTGCCGAAGTTGGCTTTCATTTCCTGTTCATACTTAATGTGATATTAAGGACACAGGAAAATACTTGATATTGAATAACCAATTATTCCAATTAATATTTGCCAATTGCGTTAAAGATATCAAGCTGCAGGGCCACAAAACATATCATTAATCTCACCTACTATGGAAATGGAAGTCAATGCCCGAGAGCAAATTAATGAAATCCGACTGCGCGATGGAAGGATGCCGTAATGCAAAGTACCAGATGGAAATACATACTGCCTCTTGCGAGGCTCGGGCACAGATAATAATCAAGGGAGAACAACACAGGGACTCTGGCCCCAATACGCACTATTGTCTGTATCCTGGCAGGCGTCTAATTCCCGTGCAGGTACTTCTCTCTAATCAGCTCGAAGCCTGCAACTGAAATGTTACCATAATTGGGCTTCCCCTTTCGCCGCCTTTCATTATACTTTCATTTTGTTTCTGCTTCAGAGTTTCAGTTTCAAATCGAATGCAGCAGTGCGTGCAAACAGTTATTTAACCAGTGAGTCAACAATAACGAGTAGCCGCCCTGTTGGCCCTGCCGGCTTCATTGGAAATTCACCATTTGCCATGTAGCATTTGCTTTGTGTTAATAGGAGAAGCGGAATTGATTGAACTTACTGGCAACGAGGCTTATTTATAGCAATGTTTTCCCTCAGCTGCTTTCTGAGAAGTTTGTCCTGCGAAATTGCATTGATTTAATTGGAAAACTGTCCATGTTTTTCTTAGTAATGAGAATATTGGCATATATTTTTCGTTTTATGCGGAATGTGGAGGTTAAGACACAGGGGAAATTAACTTTTCCTAAGAAGTAGAGTTAAAATTGGCTTGAATTTAGTTAAATCTAATAGCTGCTTAATTTTAAATCGTGGTACAGATTTTAAAGGATATTTTTTATAGAAATACATATTATAAAAAGAAGTTTTTAATATATATTTATTTTTTAAAATTAAGGAACTTTCTTATATGAAATTAGTTTTGACGGAATTCATTTTAAGCAATAAATTTCAATTTCAAAACTTTTGAAAATAAGACTTTTCAGTGGAGTAAATGCCTTTATAATTCAGACACAATTCTAGTTTTAGGACCCCTCAATTATGCGACCCAGTAAACAAATGATTTTGCCATCGCCATTAGTCTATATCCTTGACCTGTGTCAATCTGATGGCCTTAATTGATTGATAGTCTGTTAAAACCACACGCTGCTGCATGCGGCAATACGGCAGTATGGCAAAAAAATGGCCATAATTATTTACCCAACCGGCGGAGGAGGGAGAGTATCTCAATTTCGGCCTAAACCGCAGATCAACATTTCGCAATGTCCTGCCGTTGCCACTGTTGTTGGCTGTCAGAGCTTACAATTGTTTGCCAACGTCCTGGAGTCCCAGTGTCCCGTTGTCCCGTTGTCCCGGTGTCCTGGTGTCCTGGTGGTTTTGCTGCAATTCCGTTTGGGCAGCAGCTGTACCTATAACTCGACTTGTTGTTGGATGTTGCAAGTTGTTGCTGCAGCTGCGCGTTGCCGCTGCCCGGGATGGTCTGGTCTGGTCTTGGCAGCTTTACAACTGCAAAACCATTGCGTGCTGATGCCGCTGAGCGAGGATGGCAGACATCATAGAGAGTGGGTCCTGTTTGCTGTTTGCTTTTGTTGCAACACGGCGACGACGACGCCAGCGACATGACCTCAGCACACAATTTTGGGGGCCAACTGGCGGCGGGGCGCGTTCCCCGGGATTTTGTCCTGCGTGTGTCCTGGCCATGTAGGTACATATATACCCAGAGCTCTCTGCCCGGCCATCAGTATATTTGTGTAGAACCGCAAAAGCGCACACAAAACGAGCCGAAGGACGCTGACGACGACGACGACAACGCTGGTGACGAGCGTCATATTTTCACCCAGGAACGCAGCCAAAGGACCAGAGTCAGGAGCAGGGAGCAGTTGCGACAGACAATTACAATGCAAACAATACGGAAACGGCCAGGAGCAGGAAATGGGCTGAAGGAATGGCCAAGATGAGGCGGCAAATGGCGACAACAAAAGCTCGGAGTCGGAGCAGTGCTGCCGCTGTTTGCAATTAAAAATATTCCATTTACCAGCGGTTAAGCGATACAAAGCGAAAATTAATTAAGTCTATGCGAAGTACTGGCAAATATTCGCCCATTATTGCAATTTTAATTTAAGGTGAAGTCTTGATAAAAATAAAAAAATGCATTAATAAGTTTCAAGCAAGTAAGTTTCTTGACCAATTTATTTAAAAATACGTCTAGAGGTTTTTTTGTTTTAAGTTTAAAATTTGAAAAATATGTGATGGATTGTCAGCCCTGTGGAAAGAGCTAAAGCAATGAGCAGCTGCACCAAGGAATGCTGTGTCCCGGCAGATAAGAAAGGACCAGGCCGGCGATCTATTGCCAGAGAAGGAGCAAGAGGAAGAGCAGGAGCAGGAACATCAGCCACATCCTGCTGCGTCCATTGAGCGAAGTGTGTTAAGCAAACAGAATGCACCTCCTGCTCCTGCAAATATTGTGAGTCCTGGCTGCTGCTCCTCCTGGTCTTCCTGCATCTCCTGAACAACAATGCCTTGAATAACCAAAAAGGATGTTGACTTGCCGTTTGCTAAAAGGAACTGCAGCTATTCCGTTCGCATATACTCATATATTCATTTACTTGGATGCCGCCAGATGCTGCTGCTGCTGCTGCTGCCAGTCCTCCCCAACCCTAAATTAGTTGCACCCGAAATCCCCAACCCATCTTCGTGTCCCTATCTCCGTCGCCACAGCCCGGTCTGGAGCTGAAGGCTCTCTCCGCCAACCACAGCCTCTGAATGCGGCCAAAGCAATGCGGAAGAATATTAAGCGGTTTTTAAGCGCCTGCATATTAAAAAGGATACAGAAAGGATACTGCGAAATACAGGGACAGACAGCGCCAGGAACAGAGACAGCAGCCAGAGATGGTAATTGGGATATTTTCGGGGGGGAGATCTGACCATCACAAAACTGCTGACCATAAAATATGCACAAAACAGAAGAGCATTTAACATGTCCTATTTATATTATTTGTTTAATTTGCTTCATTTGATATTCATGGTTGAAAAACTAAGCTGTCGTAGATCTAAAAAATGTTAGTGTTTGGCGTTGTGACACTACATCCTTATTTTCATTCATATTTTCATAGAATATAAAGCTAAGTAATACAAATACTTCTGATTTTTAACCACCTAAAATTATGCAAAACTATTATAATTATAAATCACAGGAGCAATTGGTACATAAATTAATGAAAAATATTTTGACGTAATAGTTTTATGGAGAAATTTATAGCAACAAGAATAAAATAAATAAACTGGAAAACTACTTAGAAAACAAGATAATTTTATGTATAAAAGCAATAACTAACTAGAAAAACATATTCTCCAATTCAAAAAAAATATATTTAAAATAAAAGTAATGCATTTACTGAAAGCTAAAATCGAGTGTAACAATTTCTAAGCTTTAGCTTCGAAAACATACGTTTTAATCTATAATACGAGGCCTTCGCATCTCTGGCTGAAGCAAATCCAGAATGAAAGGAACAGAGCAGCAAAAGGACACTCGGAGGCAGCGGCATTCGCATTCCCCTGGCGACTGGCAGTTAGGTTCTCCTTGGATCATTTGGCGATTTGCAAATTACCAACAAAATGCTGCCAGCTCCAGCTGCAGACGATGGGCGAAGGACGAAGGACGAACAGCAAACGGCGATTGTGAGAAAAGTTTAGCTCCAACATTTTTATTTAACTTTTATTTCTGTTTTTATGCCCGCTCTCTGGCGCTCTAATATGTCCGCAGGGTGCTCGGTTTGCCACTTGGCGGCGGCGGCGGCGAAGGAGGAGCTGGCATCCCGGAACTGGAAGCTTGAAGCTCAAAGGAGGCAGAGGCGGAGAAGTGAATCTCCTCCACTTTGGTAACCGAACCCTTTTCCGTCCAATCGACCGTCACCTTTGTGTTCCCCATGTCCTTTCGCTTCGGTGTGTCCTTTCTGCCACTGTATTTGTAGCTGTTTCTGTGTGTGTGAGTTGTGTAATTAACTCACATTGACAACGCCCACAATGGGGGGCGATATTTGCCGGCTTTAATGAGTCACAAAACGGTTTTATGTGTCAAACGTTTGAAAATCCATTCGTCGATTGGCATTGCAAATGAAAAGTGAGGAAAAACGACGTAGCTTTGAAAAATTCAGTAGAGAGGAGGAGGAAAAACTGGGCCCATTGCCACTGATGATCATGACGTTTATGATGATGGGGTCATCTCATACCCGCATGATGATGATGCCGCCTCACAAAGGGTTCATTTAACAGCTAATTAAATGTTTAATCGGATATCTCTCTTATGGCGAATATAAAGGACACGCATTGCTTTTGAATAGGAGGAATTGAATTAAAAGTGTGAACACAATGGGATTCGTGGAAATCAACTTTTCCCGATTTAAAAGGCTGGAAAATGAAGCGAAAAAATCCCAGGTTTTTGTTGTTGAGAAACTCTTAATTAATTAGTTTTTAAATCTGTCTTCCTCGATGTATTTGTTAATGTTTTTGTCACTTAGAAAAATATAAAAGGAATAATATTTGTATTTAAAATTTAAAATACCTATTTAGTTAGAACAAAAGAGGGATGCTTTGGGCAGCCAAAAGTTGATTTAAACTTGCAGTTGGCATTTCGACCTCTTAAAGGATTATGATCCATAACTCGGTGATTTTTATTTAACTTTACAATATAAAGTATTAAAAGAGTAGATTTTTTCCTAATTTTTTTATTAGTAGTATGGCAGTAAATATCGGTATAAGCCTACTATATTATAAATATTTGAAAAGAAGCGTGATATAGATCTATACTTTAAGGTTGCGATTATGTAAGTGCAATAAATTAATGAAGATGAACATAGGCAAAGTTCAAACTATATCAAAATAAATATAAAGAAGCTCTTTAGTTTGAGGATATTTAAAACATAATATTTGACGAACTATATAAATTATCTATATTATAATAACATATACCAATTTACATTGATTTTAGTTATGATGTTTTCGTTAATATATTAAATGTAATATTGCTTTCACTATAAAATAGTGAAATGTAGTCTCATATTTATAATTCCTTTTTTATCTTATTCCCCATTCCTATTAATTATCCTTGGACTGCTATATACAACCCTGCAATAAGAATAAAACTAATAAAGACCACTAAAAAAAGACCAATTTCTGGTCTCTAGAACTGAAGGACATTCAAAACCCTGAGAAATTTTTCTCCAGCACACAAATATCAAATTCAAATGAATAAAACGGAGCAATCATAGGTTATATCCCTGCACATTGAATGCTTGCTTGATTTTGCAACTTTGTGGGGGAAATGGCAATCATAATGACACCGGCATCCGACATTCGCCATTCGCCATTCGCCATTCCGTCAGATAACCACGGGAGATGGCCCCGAGGGCCCTTTAATTACTCGTTGTCCAGTTTCAACGATTCCTCCACTTCTTTTTGGCTTCTTTAAGCATCGACAACTTGTGTTAATTACTTGCCAGCAAAGTGCAAACCAACTAACCCAATTAGGATTGGAAAAGGCCAAACACCGGACAGCGGAGGAGATTGAGTGGGGGGAAAATGGCAATGGGAAAAGCTGGGGAAAAAGGCGAGCAACGGTGGCCAGAAAGCAATAAACATCAACTTTGAGCTTTGATGAAATCCGCGAAATGGCAAACTGAAAGTTGGGGGAGGGGAGAGAGTAAGCAAATTGCTGAAGCGGCAGCCAGAAAATGTCCCAGGTCCTGGTGCAGGTTCAGTTCCTGGGATAGTGGATGCCGGCTTTGGCTTCATTCTGGATTCAGTTTTTGCCGGCACTACAATTGCTAAATTTATTTTTCCTACCAGGGCCTTATGAATATCCTGCAAACTCTCAGTGCTCTGCATGCGAAATTCCCTCTCCCTCGCAGGTTTCCCCGGACTTTTCCGAACTAACAATTAGACTACGGTTTACATTCACAAATTTTCAATGGCCTCCCGCCACCCCGTCACCATTCCAAAAGTTGGCCAAGTTTCAAGTTGTTGGGCAGGCAGGAAGGATGGCGAGAAAGGATTGCCGAAAGGATTTGTAAGACGCTTGGAAATTAGCTTATAAATACGCAATCTCAGACGGGGCAGCAGTGGCACATCGCTTGGCCGCTGAAAAGGAAACCCCTTCGAAGGACACAGGACGAAGGACGAAAGACATAGCAACGACTGCGACGTCGACGACACTGACGCAGTTACTGCATTTTTCATGGGCTGTGCAAAATAAATTAGTGAAAGCTGTAAATATGATGAACTGCTGCTGCTGCTGCTGATGGCGATGATGATGATGATGGCGATGCTGATGCTGATGCCTCGACTCCACTCCCTGCATCGCATCCTTTTCCAAGTCAGCCATGTCCTGGACCCAGTTTCGCTCGAGCGACAAACTTGCAAAAGTTTTTGTTGGTCGCCAGCGGCGCGCATTTTCAACAGCTGAAACTGCTGCTGATGCTTGGAACTGAAACTGAATCTGAATCTGAATCCGAGCCGGAGCCGGAGCCGGAGCTGAAAAGCTGAAGTGGAGACAGCTGCACGGAGGAAAAAGGGTACCAAAAAAAGGCTCAAAATTTACAAATGTAAATAATGATTTATCGAAAATCAATGGGATTATATAGGCAGGGACAACAGTCTATAAGATATTAAGTATCTGAGTTAAATTACACTTCTAATCACCCAAAAGTACTTCTATTTTAACAACAAAGTATTTTATTTAGCCACCATTATAAGTGATTTTATCTTCTTCGCTCAAAATCAAGCTCTGCTTTAAAAACCAGATTCCCTGGTGGATTTACTACAATTTATTTCCTATTTTTAAACACATTTTTCTTCGAGTGTGCTGTGAATTGGTAAAGGCACCCCTTTTCTCGTTGTTTCCGTAGCATCCCACAGCCAGCCTGCATTTGTAGCCGCTTTAGTTTAGTTTGATTCAGTTAGTAGTTCTAAGAGTTAAGTAGTTTTCAAAAGTTTTATGAATTATTAAGAGGATTTTCGAGTTTTACGCTAGCCTTTCATTTTCGCCTGCCAGCGAGGAGGAGGCACCCCTTCACCCCTTTTTATTTTTGGCAAAAACAGCGACGAAAAACCCCCGAAAATCCCCCGGAATGTCAGCTTTTAAGCGCTCGTCAGCCGTTTCCGCCGTCGTTTGCCATTTTTGGCGTTGCCTGTGAAAAGCTGTCGAAATATTTTGCAGATTTTTTAATTTTTTATGCCGTATTTCCACACTGCCAACGGTGGTGTTGGTGTTGGCGTTTGGCGCTGCTACTTTTATTGTTGTTCCTGCCACTGAAGTTGATGATGCTGCTGATGGGGGGGATGCTGCTGGAGGCGCACAAATATTGCCTGGCCCAAGCAACATCCTTTTCCAGCAGCCATTTCCCCCGAAAATTAAATACATTTTACTGTCAATAAAATTATAAATGCAAATTATAATTTTCTACTGCCTTTTTTGGACACTGGGCGCCGCGCACAACAATTAGCCAGTTGCCGGCCTCCATTTCCACCTCCCTTGGAATTTTCCCTGCTGTTTGGCTGGAGATAATACTGAATGCCGCCCCGAAAGCAGGACTGCTGCCATGTCCTGGCCATGTCCTGGGCCCTGATTGTGACGTCAATGGCCAAATTAAAACTTTAACGTGTCGCACAGCGAGCTGCGCGGTTAGTGCGGATCCCTGATGGCCGTCGGGGGTGGATTGGGGTTTTTTGGAACACTGAATGGGTTTTTCGCCCTGGCCAGTGCTGACAGTTCATCACTCTTTCCCGTCAAAATCTAGCTTGTTGATTGTGCTGGGGAAAGAGTCATAAATTTCTTGCCTAAATTGTTGTTTACCTGCTGACACGGCCTCCTACATTATTCACACCGAAATTTATAATGTGTCTTGAAATTTGGTTTCCGGGAAGCACTTTGGGTTATGACGAGGCAACAACTGAGATTTGGGGAAAATACATATATTTTTTAAGTACATTATTTCGTTTTGATTGGCTTAAAACATGTATTTTGAAATTTAGTTTTCTGAATTTGTATCCCCAAGCAACATGAGTAAATATGTTATATTTTCTTTCTAAATTTTGCCATATTTTACATAGATTTGGAAAACTTTTCCTACTGTTTTTGGAGCCTTGGTTTTTTTTTGGGAGTTCAACTTTGGGACTCTTCTTCCATAAACATGTATTTTTAAATTTCGTTTTCCGAATTTGTATCCCCAAGCAAGATGAGTAAATATTTCATTCCATTCTAATTTTTTGCATTATTTTACATCGATTTGAAAGGCTTTCCTATGCCCTACTTACTTCTAATTTTTTTGGAGCCTAGCTTTTTTTTGGGAGTTCAAATTTGGGACTCTTCTCCCATAAAACATGTATTTTTAAATTTAGTTTTTTATCCCCAAGCAAGATGAGTAAATATTCCATGCCATTCTAATTTTTTGCATTATATTACATCGATTTTAAAGGCTTTTCTATGTACTCCTAATTTTTTTGGAGCCCAGCTTTTTTTTTGGGAGTTCAACTTTGGGACTCTTCTCCCATCCCCGTCAAAGGACGGCATCACTGGGATGGGTTAGAGTGAAGTTTGCTCGGTTAGTGGCCTGTCGCTTGGCTGCTAAGGATGTTGGCATGTTAATTCACTTTGCAAATTGTTGCGATGCCTGGTTGGTTGTACTCTATATATTTTTTCCTTTTTTCTCGTTTCTGTTTTTTTCCCAAACCGTTTGTGTGTGTGCGTCGAACGCTAATTTGGTTCGTCTAGGTGGTGGATGTGCGAACTTTGTTGATTTGCTAAGTGAAACTTCGATTAGAGGAGGCAGCGGCTCTTAGTGGGTTCATTTGGTTCATTTGGCGGCGGTCTCTCCACAATTTTCGCAATTTTCGGCGGTCGTTTTGCCATTTTGCTCGCTCGGTTTTCCGGGGCTGCTCTGGAATAGCCCGGAGGAGGAATATAAACTTTCGCCACGTAACATTTGTTATGCTCTATTTCTTTGCAAAGCAATTACCGACCCACATATCCCAGACAAATAAACAGAGGGAAGCCAGCAAAAACGGTCGAGCCCCTGAGCCTATGAAAGGCGGGCTTGGAAAAGCGCGGGGAAAAATGGTAGGAAAAACTGCGCCGGAGAGGTGCTCCATAGACGTGCATAAATGGATTCCGGGCGCACAAAAAGCTGGGTGGGTGAGTGGGTGCTGAGGGTGGGCCGGGGCTTTAACCCTAGTGGAAAGTGAGTGTGCTTCTAAATGAATCGCACTTATCACGTTGTATCAAGTACAGTGGTGCCTGGTCCCGGTGCGATAATGAATGCAAGTTGAGCGTCGTAATAAAATTAACTTTAGTTGCCAATTAATTAGTGAGGTCAAAGGCTTTCAGTTGAGGCGAGACGAGAAGCTGTTGACGAGCCAAGTTAACTCCCGGAAATGGTTTTAACCATGGAGTGCCGGAAGCTGTCGTCTATGGCAGAAGTTTGTAATGGAGTTAAAAGCAAATTGGAGAGCGGAGAGAAAGTGTAGTTGAAGGCGGTGAAAGTAATAGATACGTCATAGAAAAAAACACTGAATGGGTTTATTCCTTGGGTTTCTGTGAATGGGTTTCTAGGGGGGACTTTGTTTTGGTTTTTCTGAAGCGTAAGTGAATAGAAGTTCTTAGTTAATTTGATTTTTAAATAAAAACTTCTTGAGTTTCTGAAGGAATTTATATGGAAGGCATTAGCTAGTTGTACAGCTGCTAATGTACATCGATTCATTTAATTCATAAATAAAATACAATACATTTTAGACATAAAATAAATGCATATATCTCATATATTTTGTTATAATACTAATTTTGCTCTTTCAAACTCAATTGGCGCATTCAAAATTCCTATAAAAACTCGAAATACTAAAGTTTTTAGTGCAGAATTAAAAGCCACATAACCAAGTTATTATTCCAGTTATTATTATTATTCTGAAAATAAACCCGAAATGGTATCAACATTTAATTGAGCAATTTCCACAGCGAAACAATAGTTTTCCGGCACTTCAATTATAAACTTATATAGCATAGCTCACAAACCCCATTAACTTTGGCAGTCAACACTGTACATGGGACACACTATCTGATGCTAACAGCATTGACTCTCTCCCCGACCATTTTTCCTCACCCGAAAATTATTACCACCTAAAATTTGACCAAGTTTTTGTTGCATTTGTTGCGTTTTCCGTATAAATAATCGATAACTTTTACGCAACAGCGCCAAAACAAGCCACCATCATTGACAGGGGGGAGGGGGATCGAGGACAATGGGTGGGGGGCTGATGGGTGGCTGTTGGGGTGCTGGGTAACAGGGAACATATAGTGGGTAGGGGGTAGTAGGGGGCCAAGTAAATTTGCAGAGCGAAAACAAATTTATAAGCGCATTAAATGGGCGCGTGTAGTTCTAGTGATTTGTGTGCTCGCCAAAAAGGGGCTGTTCGGGTGGGGGAAAAGCACCGAAAAGCGAAGGGGTCTTGGGAAATCAAAGGGGTGACGGGGTGTTTGTCGGTGTTTGAAGAGGAAAGCGTGAACAACTGAGGTCGCGGCCGCTGCCAGAGTACAAAAGTGCTTACCAAGCGCTTAGCGATTAATCAGTTTGCCAACAAGGAAAGCGGGCCGAAAGGCAATACTGCACTGGGCGGAAAATGCACAAGAAAGCACTATTTTCCAGGAAAATATATAACAAAATATAACAAGAACTTAATTAATTTTAATTTTCCTCCTACTCTCCAAGGAATTAACTGAATGTCTAGGTCTCAAGACTTTGAGGGCACTTTTTTAAATATTTTTTCGAGTGTCCCCAGGAGGGTAGGGACCTTTCGCCTCGCCTGATGTGGCGGAGGCAGTGCAGCGGCACTCGGAACTTGGGAGTCCTTGAGCTGCGCCTGCGAACCTGCAACCTCCAAGGAGCATCGACCACACGCCAGTTACCAACTGTACCTTAGGTTCTGGCTCATGGCTTCGGGCTCTTTGCTCTTCCAGGCCCCTCTGCCTTTGCTGCTGCTGCACTAACGCCGTTTTGGTGGCTAATTAAGTCAATTATGCACTTTGGGCTTCAAGTGGCGTGCGGCACCAATGGAGGCCGTGCCCCACAGACAAGCTGCAGCCACCACCAGCAGCCGTTGCAGTCATTTAAACATCAAAGCCCGTCACGCTCAAGTCCTTGCCACGCCCCCGCAGCACAGCAACACCGCCGCCCAAGCCGGCTTCCGACTTCGCTTCATTTTCTGTTTTTTTTTTTCACTTTTTTTTTAATAATAAAATGGGGCTCGGCTGTGGAAATAACTCATACGCACCGTATGCCGCGCTTGCCATACATCAGCCTTACTTTTGTTGCTGGCGTTGCTCTTCGCCATTGTTGCTGCTGTTGTTGTCGGCATAAGGACGTGTTACTTACACTTTGCCTTATGTACTCAAAGGCTGATACATATGTAATATGTAATAGCAGCTATGTGCACGTGCATATAGATGCCAAGGGAGTACAGAGAGAGAGAAAACGGGGGAGTTAAAACGGCTTTGTTGGCTTTAACTACAATTAATCAAGCTTGATTCGTATCAAATTAGCAGAAAACTTGTAAAAAAAATGTTAGACACGGCAGGATTTTGAGTAAATAAATTACTTAAAGCGAGCTTAAATTATCAAATATTCTCTTTTTACATTACAAATTTAATTAATTGAATTGCTGGCTTGCTTTTTATTTTTAGAGTACTTCACTTGTAAAAAGCCATAGCAATTGAAAAGCATTTCGTAAGCCGACTATTTTTGCTGCTTATTCTTAATACACAGCAAACTTTGATGTCTAGCGGACTTGTTGACCGAATTTAAAACCCCAAAAGACTGTTGTGGCCTTAATTTAAGCCTGAATAGTAGTTTTTGCAGTGTATGTAAGTACAAGGCTGGCGTTTGCTTCATATAACGCGAGTGTGGGTGTATATATTTATGTGTGGCAGGCACGAGAAACGATTTATCTCAATTTACATACTAAATGACAGGCAGAGCGGCTCATGCATTCCTTTTCGTGACTGTCGAAGGATCCCCGACAGCCCGACATCCCGACATCCCAACATCCGACAGCCACGTCTTCGTCCTTGTACTCCACTTACTCCCTGGAAGCCCTTCCTCCCGGGTTTCTGCTGTTGTTCTTGGACCAAGTAAAGCCCCGCTGAGCCTGCACAATGGGCAGAAGATTGGTAAATGAGGCATAAACATTGATTTTCAGTTTAAGTAAACACTTAATTGAGTAAAAGTTGAGTGGATATACATATTCCAGGGCGCGTTGAAGGCGCAAAAATCGTTTAATTATTCAGGGGAAACAAAGTGTGTCCGGCCGCTGGAATCGTTTCATTTTTTAATCAATCGAATCAAGCTGCAGCGGACACTCGGAGCCTTGAGACTCCTTCGAAATGAGCTCCTCTCTGTTAATCATGGATTCCTTTTGCCAACCCATCAGGGCTCTTTACGGAAATTAACCACGCACATAAAATCGGCTTATAGTCATGTGCATATATATTTTCTTATTGATTTTATTCTCTGCACGTATTTTCAAATGGTTTAATTCGGATATTTGCGGTCTTTAATAGGAAAAACAAAAACTAAGTCCGGTCTGACTAACAATTTATTCAATTTGAGTCGTGGTCAAGTTTTTGAATTTTATTAACCACAATAAATACTATAGTTTTTATGTATATTTTCATCTTTAGTTCTGTGCACATTTAGTGGTCTTCAAAGCGCAAACAATTTATGGAATTTGAAATGATATTTTGTTGGTTGAAATCAACATTTATCATGGTTAATTTAATATTATTTTTATTATGAATTGAAGTCACCAATTGATAATATTTTAATGCTAAACAATTTAATGGCAAAGATTAAATCTTTAGTTTTAATTTGTTGTTTTGTGAGGAGCATAAAAACAAGGTCAGTGAAATAATTATAGAGAAAAAAAGTGCATTTATTGAATTACATTTAATCGGAATCGCACAAGTTATAATTATTCCCTTTTTTCTTTCATAAAAAAAGCTTTATTCAATTAAGCTGCCTAATAATCTCTTAATTTATTTATAAACAACTTAATTAGTCCACTTAAAGTATAACTAAACTCCAATTATAATGAAATAAATTCGTTTTGGTGGCATTTACTTCAATCAACACAATTCCCAGTAATTGATTTAATTAGGTTTGTTTATTTTCACCACAAAGAAGACCCTGTTTTTTATCATTTCCCGCATTTGGCCCACTGTGCCACGCCAACGCTCGATTCCGCATCACTTGTCAGTTCTATATAATGTAATGAAGGCGTTCGATGAAACAAATGCAAAATTTCAAAGACGTAAAAACCAAATTACTGGCAAGCGGATCAGACAGCCAGGCGGGACAGCCAGCCAGCCTGTCGGTGGAAGTGGGATCTGTGCGGTGACAGTGGAGTCTGGCAGAGATTGGGAATGAAGAAGTGGAAGTGGATGTGGAAAGTCGGGCAAAGTGGGTGTGCCTGTCGACAGCTGTTTTAGGCCCTAACGAGAAACGAGTCCTGAAAGCAATTACTTTATACCGCAGCCACGCACACACACCCAAGAAGTCGCACACTCATGTGCTAGGGTGGACACACTCCCAGGACTTAAGCTGTGAAGCAGGACTGCCAGAAACTGAGAATAAGCCAGAAAGGCAGCTTTGAGAAGCCCAAGTTTGTATTTAACATCAAAGAACTGGAATCGATTTTAATTAGGCAAAAAACAAAACATTAATTTGGAATTCTTTCTATTCGTAAAGATTTTCTGTGTTGTTTAAATTTAAGTCTAAAATTTCACAAAATTAAATGTATTTCGTCAATTTTAAAGACAAGTCCCAGTTTTAAAAATCCATAACAAATTCAAAAAAGCAATCATTTCAATTCGGAAAACTTTTCTATGTTAGTGTTTAGTGTTTTATTAATCTGCATACTAAATTTATAACAAAAAAATTATTAAAAATTCGAAAATTTAACTGTATTCCGAAATTGTTGTAAATTTTAAAGACAAGTCCAAGTTTTAATAAAAATCCATAAAAAATTCAAAGAAGCATTAATTTCAGTTCGGAAAACTTTTCTATGCTAGTTTTAAGTAGTTTTATTAATCTGCATACTGAATTTATAACAAAAAAATTATAAAAAATTTATCGAATTTTTCATTATTTTTATGATGTAACCCCTTATAAAATTTCGAAAAATTAAAAAAAAAATATATTGTTCAGATATGGCTAAATCGACTCCGCTGCTGATGCTGATCAAGAATATATATGATTTATGGGGTCGGAAATGGCTTTTTCACTTCCCTACAAGCTTCTGAGAGCAGAAAGCTATTAAGTTTTAATTGTCCATTAAACTATATTCTTCTTCTTTGTTTTTAATTCTTTAAGATACTTATCTTCTTGATATTTCCTAGCCTTAAATTAAAATAGTCACCAAGTGTTTATCATAAAAGCCAACAGTGCGTATGAGTAATGTACAACAAGCTAGAAATGTACACTGAAGTATGTAGTATTAAGTTTAAAAGAAACTGCAAAGATTAAACTAAACTATTACCGTATTATATAATATTATAAATTATATAAATTATATAATATAAATTATATAAAATGTATTTGATTAATTTCTAAAATACTTCTCAGAACAGAAAAGCAGAAAAACTGGTTGGGAATTAGGCGTATTATGTGGCAGGTGTAGCTGCGACTCATTTGTAAACCATTTTCTTTTTCAATTATATAGGCAACTGGATGTTCCCAGACCCTAATTTCTATAAATTCATACGATTCCTCTATTAACACTTTGTTTTTCATTAAAACAACACTGCGTATGAGTGATAAAGCTGCTAAAGCAGCTGCCCCTTCAAAATATAACTCATACGCACCTCGGCTGCCATTAAATCACATTTCGTTTAAACGCAATTTTCTGGGGGATTGAAAGCAAATAAATGTGCCAAACAATTGAGGTTCACTCTAAAGGCCCAGAGAACCAAAACCCCTAGAAAAAACGCGCTCAGATTCAGCCCCAATCCCAGCTAAGCGGCTTCGGCTCGTTCATTTGTCGCCACCGGGGGGAAATATTGTAATTCCCCCAGCGATGCAGCACGCACATGACTTTTTAATAAATATTAAACAGTGCGTCGCAAAAAAATATAAGCGGGGCAAGGACAAAAAACGGGGGACCAGGAGGAGGCGGAGGTGGAGGAGGAGGACAGTGTTGACATGACGCCTGGCGAAATATTAAATTACGATAATAAAATATTGAACAAAGATTGTTTTGTTCCGCTTTGAAGGCCCAGAGTCCTGTGGTTCGCATTGGTTTTTCCGTTCGGTTTTTTGGTTTTCGTTTGAGTTCGCTTTCGTTTTCAGTTTCAGTTCCGTTCGCTTTCGGTATTTTTGACAAATGTTTTTGCGTTTTTTTTTTGCCGGAGAGAGTGCGTACGTTCCAACGGTTATTGTTTTGCCAGCCAATCCTTGGGAATTGGTGCACAGGAAAAAAATAATGGGATTATTTGATGAGCGTTTTTAAAGCTGTTTGGTAAATAATTTAGAACAACCCTTGGAAAAACAAAAATGAGGCGGGTTAAGGGAATGCTTAAAAGGTGAATCTATTGGGAAACTACCAAGAAATCAAAACTATTTGGACAAATAATCATTATTTTTTATATAAGTAAAAGAAATTCAACCTGTTTGAGCTCTGTTCCATTCTGTATATACATATATTCCATTCTATACAATATATTGCTTTATTTCTTTTCTTTCTTATCACCCTAGTTTATAAAGAACTCCCAACCATAATTTCTCCCTGTGCATCTACTTTCCCCCTGCCCCATGCACCACCCTCCTTTTTGTGGTAATATGACGGGCTTTTACTATGAAATTTGCTCGAATGTCTGGGGTTATGTTCTTCGTTCCCCTGCGGCGCTTTTGTAAGTTATATATATTTATTTTTACAAAAGAGGAGCAAAGTTGCGTAAATTATTGTTAACAGAGGCGTGAGTGGGCGGTTCAGCCCGCCCCCCGACCACTTACCCCCCCGCCGCCCCTGGACAATTCGAGGCGCCTTTCTTCGGCTGTGTGTTGTATTATTTCTGTGTATTTTCTCTCGTTTTCTTCTCGCTTTTCTTTTTTTTGTGGGCTGCCTTTTGTGTATTTGAACTTGGCAGTGCGTTAAATTGTAAAGGCCGTGCAAACACACAAACACACGCTGGCATTGTTGGCATTTAGTAAGCTAATCCCTGGAAGTCTTCAAGAGATTTCGCCAGATTACAGGCAAATGCGAATCGAAGTGACTGCGATGGGGCCACGGAAGTGGCGGCTAAAAATAAACATACACACAGCACACCCAGCTCACGGGGACACACGAGGCACACAACATTCTAGATCATTTTAATTTGGCATTTGATTAGGCACGTGTTCGCATCGGAACGGGCTTAAGGATTTATGTGCGTCTCCGTGTACAGGACACTATATCTATCCTCATTGTCTGCCCCTATTTGCAATGTCAACGAATAGAGGTAAAGGGGGCAGGTGGCTGGTGGCGTCCCCCTCCTCCCCCCGAGAGCGAGGCAAAGAGAAAGCTAGAGACTGAAGGAAAACAGGGGAAAGCAGCTAAAGCAATTGCAAATACTCCCCTGCTATATGAATATTTATGAGCGTGTTTGCGACTGCTTAAGACACTCAACTAGCTGGCAAAGTGGGGTTAGGGGAAAGGGGGTGCTCGGCGGCAGGGTAGGTGGAGCGGAAAAGCGTTGCATCGGAACAGCCGGGGGAAAAGCAAATACACTTAAGCGAGCGGATGGCTGCAGAAAACTCCGGAAATGGGCCACAATTTTACAAAGTATATATTTAAATGCATTAAATTCTTTGAAGGAGACTTTGCTAGGGGGTTTCTTAATGCGGATACGACACTCCATGAGGGGGACTTGCTTAATATTTTTTAGAAATCAAGTAAAGTTAATAACGAATTTATGAAATTAATTATATATTTTACAGACAAGATTTCCAGCCTTTTGAAGGTGCCTTCCTCAGCGAAGAAATGTCAAATAACTCTCACACATTGACTTTGAATTAAACTTTCAATGAGGGAAATTAGGTTTCAGTGTCTTAATAACTTCTTAAATACTCTATGCTTTCTCCCAGTGTATGCGCTAAAGACTCTAATGGGTTCCTGGAGACCGTTTCAGCTCTTCTATGACTTCTCTATGGCCGGGTTTATAGATTAGCGCAGAAATGCCACTCACAAATAGCTAAGCACACACTGGCACACTCACAGGCCACACACCCCATGCGCAAATATCTGAAGCCATTGGACCGGGCTACTTGGAATCCTGGCTAAATTGCCCAGGCTATGAGCATGAACATGAAACTCCATTGTTTCGCCATTGCCATTGTTTGATTATTATTATAATGCGGGATGGGGCAGGCACTACAGTGTAGTGTGCAGAGTGTTTGGAAAATATAGCCAATATCCTGGACAAATATGATGAAACTATCAGCACGTTTAGCCAATCTCATTGTCGCCACAATGTATCTCTCTGTCTCTCAGGCTGTATCCGTAATTAGTTGACTTCCTTAGAATTAGTTTTAAGGTGATTAAATGTAATGGCTTCCCAGTGGCGTCTGGAATATTTACCACACGAATGCAATTACCCGAATGGCTACGCAGCCAAGACAACAAATCAGCAATTAAGCCACAACGCCGCCGCCCACCTGTCACTACATCCGCAACCTGGCAACCTGGCACCTCCAGCCACCCCACTCGACCACCCAAGATTCACCCTTTTCTCCACGCTCCCTCCCCCCCGTGGGACTGCTGGGCTGACGTTAATGACCGCCAATAAAATGCGTGCTCAAGTGGCAGGAAACAGCCGCGAGGAAAGCGAACAAACGAACGAACGAATGACTTCAAGGAGAGCCCTTGCCTAGGACAGCAATTAATGTCAAAGTCAATATGCCTTATCGCGCCGTTAAAGTGTAAAGGGTATTATAATAAAATAAATAACGCAAAAATCAGCAAGGGCTAAAATTAAATCGAACATCAACAATCTGTGGCGAAACAACAAGGCAAACAATCAGCCAGCCGGCAGACCCGCCCACTCCTCCTTCTCCTCAAGGACTCTCGCTCCTCCATCTGTCTCCGCCTCGGCACGGAATCAACGAGCCATTCGAGCCATCCGCCATCCGGCAGCCAAGACTTGGTTATCCATTCCATCGACATCGCCATCTCCATCTCCATCGCCATTGCCGTCGCCAGGAGCGGTGTTCCGCGATGCTGCTGCTTCGGCTGCTTCTGCTGCTGGAGTGCAGCTCGTTAGGCACGAACGAGCAGAGGAGCTGAGTCCACAGACACAGGGCTGGCGGTGGGACAAGGACATAAGCAGCCAGCTTTTCCATTTGGCTGGCGGAGGGGAGGTGGATTGGGAGGAGCCACAGAAACCCATTGCGATGGGCGCATCTTAAATGCCAATTTCAGGCGCTGCATTGGCCGCACTTGGCGAATGGCGACCGAGAGGCCGAAACTGTTTGAATACTAATTGGGCGGAGGACTAAGTGTGTCTGCATTTAAATTGATATAATTACCATTCAAGTCATACGAAGGACATGCCAAAAATTGAGTGGAAAATATTTCAGATATTTTGTCACAAGCCGACAGTGACTTGAAGGCCATAATTAAATTGTGAGGCAAATTATTTGCAAGCTCGTGGAAGTATTTGTAAACTAAATGAATATTAAAATATTTAAAATATGTTTTACCCAATTAACTCAAAGGAAAGAAAATTCATAAAATATATTAATTTAAAGCGTCTGAAACCTTTATTGTTTCATTTGATTTCTCAAAGACAAATACATTTTTATGGCTTTTGCAGGCTAGAAAAATAAGCATGCGCGTGGTGTCCTAAAAATATTTAAAATACTGTCCTTTTAGTTCCAAATTTGTAGTCACATTTTGTGACCAGAAAAAGACTATTATTCTTCCCTTAAAAAAATATTTAAGATATTCACTTGCTGCCTTGAAGGATAGAGATATTACTTAGTTACGTCTTGCAAAGACCCTGAAAAGTATTTTATTTTCAAGTATAAACTTTCCAAAGGCTCTTCAGTTCTTATCCCCAATTTCTTGCAGTGCCACCATTCATCCCTGATCCCCGCAAAGCTGTCCGTCGAAAAGCCAATCTGCTCAACACTTTGTTTGCCGCCGCCATTGTCGGTGCTGTCGACCCCAATTTGCAGAGCTCCTTGTCGCGCTTATATTGATATACATAGTCGAGCTGCGTCCTTCGACGCAGTCCCTAGCCCTTCCTCTCCCCCTCTTTGGTGGATTTTTAATACATGGCATATCTTTATGCAAACAAGGTGGTGGTGGCCTGGACAGGATGGGGGGTCCTGCTAACAGGTAATCTCCTGCCACCTCGGCCGCCGCGAATAATTCAAGGCAGCTCACGTAAATTTTAAGTTTCGTCATTAAGATTATTGGACTAAGAAAAATTTGGTCAATGCATGCACGGAATTTTTCATGAAGGGACGACGACGACGATGGCGTTGAGCGTCGGGCAATCAACTGTAGGAAAGGACAGAGTCGTGGATGGACGAGGACAGGTGATGAATCGAGGGGCACGCAAAGCAGGTTAGATGGATGGACAAGAAAGCGGCTTACACTTTCGCGGTTTTTCAACGAATAAGTTATGAATTTGTCACAATTTTCAGGGGAGTAATATTACATTACTTGCATTTGTGTTAATTTATTGCTAAAAAAATATAAATAAAATAAAAGGATTCTTTAGATTTCTCTAAACTGACTTGAATACTCTGTTTAATATTTAAAAGCATTTAGTAAATTTAAATCTTTAAATATATGGATTATACAATCCGCAGAGGCACATTATACAAATAAAATAAATTGCTAAAAACTAATTTTTTCAAAATTCCCAAATACCTTTATGTTTTCAAACATTTTCAATGATATTCGAGGTGTATTAATCATAAATATAAAATCCTTTTACACTTTGCCTAAATATTTGCTCAATTTATCTTTCGAAAAGCACAAGATGCTTATCTAGTTAAAAATAGACAGCGACAGGACCTGACCGGCCCCTTGATTGATTCCTTGGTTAATTTCAAAATATTATTTTTAATTAATTTTGTTTGATAAATAACAAGGACCCTTTGCGGGGCCCACTGAGTGTGAAAATGGAAAGCTCCTTGCGCTCGCCGCTCGTCGCTCGTGCTCGGCGGGCTTATCCTTATCCCCGCTGGCATCCTTTTGGCATTGTGCATTCAGGAGGGAGAACGGACACGTGTCCCGTTAACCTTTCATGGCCATTCCATCAAGCCTGAAAAGGTCTTCCAGCTTCCAAAAGCTCACTCGCCCTGGGAGAAACTTTCTCTAAATTCTTTCATACGTCTGCTGGCTGGTTTTCTTGCCCTTTTCTTGCTTGTTCTTTTTTCTTTTTTTTTGTTGGGGTGCTGCCTGTTTTCTTACTTTGTGTGTAAGCAAATTGCCCAATTTTGTTTCTGCCCGCGCACCTCTTTCCACACGCATTTTCCACCCCTTCGCCCGCCTTAGGTTTGGCTTTTCTTTGGCGGGGTTATCAACGCATTATCTTCGTGAAAAGGAGTGCAGTTGGAAATTGTTATGGCAGAAAGAGAAACTGAAGCAGCGGCTAAATAAGAGAGTCAGACCGAGCGGATGGGCACAAAGTGGAAAAGGAAGAAAAATCTGTGGGGAAAAGTGGGAAAGGGAAAAGAAAAGCGCCCGGTAAGTGGGGGAGACTGGGATGAAAAGCAATAATCTAACATTTCAGCACATTTTACAGTTCACTGAATTAAATAAAGAAACTTTGAGCGCACAAGCGCTAGCACACACGCACACACACACAGATTAAAACCTATGAGCATAAAGCTGCTGCTACGTCTGTCTACGTGGCGTATGCGCATTTTTCTAAATGTCTGAATGTGCCAGTCAATATACCCTGAACGAACGTGCAGCAGCCTCAAACGAAACGGCTAATCCCTCATCCTTTTACGGATTTTTAGTGCATGAAAAGGAATATATATACCGCATTTAATATTGATACTTTTAACCATTTTAACCCCATCACAATGGCCCTTGCCATGGTTATTCATTACATTCTGTGTTGTTTAGAAATCAATTTATTTCCCAATTATTAATGCGTTTTATGTGCTAAATGTGTTGATTTTTGGTTGCAATTAATACGAAACACAAGCGAAACGCTTCAGGCTGAGTTCATAATCAAACAAAAGCCCCAAAAACAAGGGCTATAAAACCATAATGCTTCAACTCTTGCCTTTGATATGCTTACTTAACACATAAATATTGGTCTGTTTAATAGCTAATGCCAGATTAAATTTACAATTCGCATGAAACTTTCATCAAATGCAATGGAAATGAATGAACAACAATTTAGGCACGTGAATAGGGAGAAGAATTGAATCATTTCAATATAACTAGTTATTTCTTTGATGATTTTCAATTCTTTGGTTACATTTTAAAAGAGATGGAAGGATAACCAGTCATGTTTTGCACTTTATTGTTAATAATTATTAGCTTACTTCAGATTACAATGTGTAATATACTTTGTGAATTAATTAATTTAATTTTTGAAGATGTTTTTTATAAGTTTTGGAAGCAATTACCTACAATTTCTACTTGTATCTTTCATAAATCCCATAAATAACGTTCCAAAGATTTAATGAGTTCTCTTTCTAGAAATATTTTCATAGTTTCCCCTCGATCGCTGGCAAGACTTTCGGAAAGAGCATTTAATATTATGGCCCGATGTTTTTGCAGCTAATGCTGCTGCGCCCCCCAAATTGTGTGTCTAGGCGAATGTTTCCACAGAACTCATGCGGGACGGGATGGGGCTGGATGGCACGAGCTGGGCCAGGACCAAAGACGGACTTCCTTGTAGCCAAGCCATCATCAGCGGCAGCATCAGCTTCTGGTTCAGAGCAAGGACTTCCTAGGGTCGGGCTGAGTGACTGCGGAGCCAGCAAAGCAATTTTTATGGAAACAGAATTCTACAGGAGGAGCGCAAAATAAATGCCGCGTTATGGGACCGAGTGCCCCAGCTCGCTCGCTGCCGTCTCTCACTGGGACAAGGGCACCGACGCATGCTGGATAAAAAAAAACCAAAAAAAAAAAGGGAAAATGGGAAAAGAGGAAAAGTAAAGGAAACACCGAAAAGGGAAAAAAACTGCTGAGCTAACGATGTGTGATTTTTCTGTATGGCAGCGAAGGGGGGCGGACCGAGGCGACAATTGGGCCGGGGTTAGGGCTCCGCTTTTTTAGGTTTCGAGCTTCGAGCTGAGCATAAAAAAATAATAATAAATGAAAGTGTTGGCTTGGCGCTTGGCTGGCTGGTCGTGGCGGTACGTGTAATAACATTCAAGTGCGCCAAGTTTAATCTTTCAAAATGCTTATGCACAAAAAATAAGCTATAGCAACTGCCACGGCGATGGAGTGTCAGCAGGCGAAAAGTAATGTGCACGAAAAAAATAATAAGCCAGGGCAGCGCCATCGCCGAAAAAAAAAAAAATAATGCGAGGGTAATTTACGTTTAGAGCCTGCAAAATTATTCAAATTAAAATTGTAAGTATTCTAACGCGTCGCAGGCATCTGCGGCCCACCAGCTGCGGTGCGCTCCAGGACAGGACCAAAAGAGCAGCAGACGGATGCACTGGGAACAATTGGAGTAGCTAATGTAAATTTTAAATTGTGACAGCAAGAAGAGCAGGTAACGATTAAATACCTAATTCATTAATTCTTGGCTAGAATAGTTTTCGTGGCATTAGAAGTTTAAAATAAAATTTATTTTAAGTTTTTAGATTAAGACAAAAGTAGAATATTTTATGAAATGTCATTTGTTAAGTTTATTAATAAATTATTTAATAAATAAACAATGAAATTTATTTTTTAAATAATCTTTTTTTACAAGAACCAACGGCCACACTAAGCAATATGAATACGGATCAAATAATGCATTAAAAAGATCCTTGATTCGATTTTTTATTCTAAACATAAAAAAACCATAGGGTTTACCCTAAGAACAAGCCAGACAAGTAAGTTATGACTATTTTAATACAAATTTAATTGCCAGACAAAATGTATTAACAAAGTAAGGCTTTGGTGCATTCAAAGGTATTTAAAAATAATATTATTTATTTATTAATATTACAACCTTTTAGTTTTGAGTTTTTTTTTGAACTAACAAATTTCTTAGAAAATTCTTTAAAAGACAGAACAATTTTTATTTTTTAATACATATTTTTCCTTTTCTCACTGTGCATAAAAAATGAGGAACAAAGAGAGTGAGAGAAAGAGAGGGAGGAGCTGCGAAAGGAGACAGCCACAGCGAGGGCGAGAAAGCGAGAGCGCTGACCCAGCGCTGTGTTAAATTAGCTGGGACACTTAATTTCTGTTGACGCGCACATTTTTCTATGGAAATTAACGCTAAATAATTTTTTGGATTCGCCAGCGAATCGTTCAGCCAGCAGACCGAAGACGACAAGCAGCCCGCTGCCACCCACTGCCCGCCGCCCCCACATAACAAAACGCGGGATTCCGGGCACTTCTTTTTTGGCTTAGGCTTGGAGTTGGCAATTAGGCCCGGGGTGTTTGAATTAGTTTCGTGTTTTAATGAGTTTCATAACTTTTTGGTTCCGTTGTAAATTTTGCAGCAGCAGCAACACGAAACACACACACATAAAAGATGCGTGCAACGGTTAAAGCGGCGGAAAAGCGGTGGGTAACCCAGAAGGAAAACGAGCAAATTTCCATGTTACCACTGCGGGAAAAAACCCTCGGGTGGATTTATGTATGTATTTGCTGGCCATACACCCGGTTGACATAAGCGAAAGCAAAGTGGCAAAAGGCAACATGAAAAATGCTTTAAATCTTCTCAAAAGGCGGCGCAGGGCGGGCCAAGGGGCTGGGTGGGGCGGCTTCTAAGGGAGGTCAGGTCTCAGATGTGTGTTATCTGTGTGTGTGTATGCTAATGATATTTTAAAAGAGAGCTTTGTATACGCGCGTATTGTGTGTGTGTATTGTGCGAGTGTACGAGTGTGCGTGCTCGCTGGCAAAGTGAAAAATTATTTATCTTGCCTACTTATTGGGGCATGCAAATTCGCATTGTCATGCAAAACGCATTCAAAATCCACTCATAAATTGATTTAGCCAGCGAATCAAACTATCGAGCCTCTAATTAATAAATCATCAGCAGCCAGGGGAGGCAGAAACATGGCTGAGTTTGTTAAATTACATGTAAAACACATGTCACTACATTAAACAATCGATTAATTCCAGTTTTTCTCAAAAGCTGGAAAGCTACCATAAGGCTGTCCCTCTTTGCAAGTAGGAGAATACCTTCTTAATGGAAATTTATTGCATTAAATTGAGCAAACACGTTTAACTTTTGCATATTTTTTATGTTATATTAGCATGTTTCTAATATGATTCATATTTATGTTCAAATTTAACTAAAAGCAATTAAATCATTTATTTTAACCTTGTTATGCAATCAGTTGCTAAATGGCCCTCATAACTTCAATTGTCCAAACAAATCGAAACTATCGAGTGAGATGTAATGCTCAAAAAGAACTCTAATTAATTAAACATCACAACCGGTGTCCGAATAAAAAATAATATACAACAAAAGACCGAAAAAATTGACCT
>VNJV01013041.1:0-35025 GCA_008042635.1 Drosophila nikananu
TTTGAAATAAACACATTTCAAGAGTAAGAGTAAATCTAACCGATTTACCCAGACTTTCTATTGATATTTTATTAAATGGAAATATTGATATTGATAACGAAATAATAGGTATATATTTTAGGGTATCTAATTGTAGGGACACCCGAAACAAATAAAGTTCTTTGCTAAAATCCAACAACATTCCGATGGTCTTCACAGCGTCGTCGACATTCCCATTAAGTGCCTGTAAACAGAAACAAAAAGCTCCTCAAGCGAGCTGCATTTTGCACTTGACTAGGCCGGCCGCCTCTTAACCCTCTCTGGCTGCAGCCCATTTTTAACTCACTCCCTGCCTAAATTGCCTCCTTCCTGGGCCCAAAAGCCACAGCTGTATGCGCTTCCTCAACGCTCCGTTGGCTCCGCTGACAATGGCCCACCGCCCAACGCATGCACCACATCCCCTTAACCCACTGCAGCCCGCTGCCACTTAACTTCCCCCCCATATGTGTATAGATATACAAATATTTCCCCCCACACATGCTGGCTGGCACTTGTTGTGTTGTTGCTGATTTTCCTTCATTTTGCCTGGCATTTTCATTGCCAAGGCCATGGGGCGGACAGAATGCAGCAAGTGTTGCCCATCATCCAGTAGTTGATTTTGGCGCGGATTTTATTGAAATTAAGCTGTGCAAATTGTCATTCGTTTTGGTCTCGTTGCCAGGTGTGGAAAAAGCACGGAAAAAGAAGGGGGCTCCAAGCTAGTGGTGTCAGCTACACCAATTGTTTTGCAAAAAGGTCACCGCAATTGCATTCGAACGTGCTTTTTTTTTCCTGGCATCTATTTGAATATACCCTGCGGTTTCCCTAATGGAAATTGCATAAATATATAAATCACAGCTGGGTTTTTACTATATCTATACTATATATACTATAACTAAGCTATTTCTAAACACACAGAAACTATAATTTATCTTTAGTTGGGGTTCCTTGAAGTTTCTTTTGTTGCTTAAACAATATACTCAAAAAATACTGTTGAAATACTAAAATATACTAGAATATATTAAAAGTTAAACTTGTTCAACAATATTACAATAATATTAAGGCATTCTTTAAACTAGAACTAGAATTTATTATTAGTTATGGGTTTATTGCAATTTCTTCTGTCGTCTAAGACAATATTTTAAAAATACTACAAAAATACAAAAAAATACCAAGGTACCAAGGTTATCCTTGTAAAGGTTCTCTAACAAGATTACAGTAATAATGAAGAATTTAATAACCTCTTTAATTCGCTCTAAAAAAGATGACCCGATTTAGAGAACATTTTAGAAATATTTTCCAATTAAAAACATTTTCATAATACTGTAAAAAATACCGCAGAAATACTAAAATAAGTAGAATAAACATATCTTACAAATTTAACCCTCTTCAATATGCTTTTAAAAAGATGACAAGATTTTAAGTAATTAACTACAATTAAGATTAAACAAAAAGAAATCTTCTGTTTTTAGCACTTCATCCCACCTGGGATCTTCCCACATTATTTTCATGCTGCCTTTGCAATGCTTTCACATTTTTAGCGACTATTTCATTTGGCAATAAATTTAGCACGCTCGCTGTTGTTGTTGTTGTCACCTGTGTGTGCTTTTAATTTTTTATTTTTTAGTTTCGTCTGTGTCTAGTGTTTAGTGTTGTTTGCACACACTTTGTTGCTGCTGCTCATGTCGCGGGTCTCTTAAAAGCTTTAACATGCTTAACCTTAACATGAATGCAAACAGCGCACGAGAACTGCAATTGCAATTGCAATGCCAGTTGCATTCGGAATCTGTGCAGTATTTACTTTTTTTTTTGTACTAGAGTCTGTGCCTTTTGAAGTTGTGACGTCACCGGGCAGCGACTGACTGACTGACTGACTTAATTGCATTCGGTGCTGTACTCCCAAAGACCTGAGTTTATTCATTTTCATTAGGGTTTGGTTTCGGTTTGTTTTGTTATTTGGTTAGCAGCTGGTCACCGGAGCGGAAGTCGCCCTTTCGGGGTGTGTTACGTGCTAGCGATGGCATTTGTCAAAAAGCACGACTCACGACAGCACTTGAGGAAATGACAAACAGACGAGATCACTCGCTGAGGGCCGAGATTACTTGCTGCAGCTGTGATTACTCACTGCAATTATTATAGAGAAGTAAATTATTAACAAAAAAAAATGCAATCCTAACCTCAAAATAGATGCTTATATAGGCTTAAATAAACTGTACAAAATAATACAGGGATAATTACCAACATTTTCCCTATTTAGAAGCTCCTTTCCCAATCCTATACTCATAAAATCGAAATAATATCACCTCACGCTGCCATCTCCAGCTCTCTATGTACGCGACAGCTGGCCAGTCGGTCATCCCACTCCATCTAGTAGTAACTTTGCATGCAGTCGTCGCTGGGGAGGATGACCGAGGATCAGGCCCTGGAGAGCGGAGAAACCGCAAAGTAGCGTGCATTTAATAGGGATACTCAGGGTGGTACCTACATATGTACTCGGAAAAGGAAAATGGAGAAAGCAAGGTAGTAGTTAGTAGTAGCTCCCAAGTCTCCTTTACGGAGAAGTCTCCTCCGGTTGGATTCACTTCTCTGATTGGAGACACATGCTCGAAAACAATGAGTGGCTACTGTTTCTGCGTCACCTAAATTGACCATTTCCGCTTGGAGGGGGAAGAATGTGTGAGAACCGGCTCGGGGGTATGTCTCTGAAAGCGGCGAGATGGGATGCCATAGATGTCGCCGAACCCGACCAGACTCCAGACTTCTAAGGTAAACCGATGCACCGTAAAAAATGATCAAACACATCTTAGTTTAGGTCAAAACAACACATATTTATTTTTCCTTTCAAAACATTAAGTTTTGATTAATTCATAACTCAAACTATGTCTAAGTTCAAATTGAAATCAGCTTTAAAAAATTCACTAGTTTTACATTTTTATTTTCCGTGTAGACAGAAAATGATGACGCGCCAAGAAATTCTTTGGAAATAATGGTGGACACGATGAAAAGAGGGGAGAGCTAATAGGAGGCACATCAAAGAAGAAAATGTTTAGAAGAAACACAAGAAGCAGGAAGATCGCTGGAAAAAGGGGGAAGCCCATTAAAGCGTTTGGGTGGGAAAAATATCAACTCTCCGGGGGGAAGTAAAAAATTATTTCAAGGCGAGGGGGAACAAGATGTTAATTGTAGGAACACGATAGGAGAGGGAAATCAAATAAGAACCGGAAAGATATTGAGATTGGGGAAATAGGAAAGGTAAGACAACTGCTGAGGTGACTAAGATTGGAAAATTAAGAATATTAAGAGAAATTTATAAGAAGAATCAAGATCTTAGATCTTAAAAGGTACAGAATACTAAAGAACCAATTAAGTCACCTTAAAGATCATTTAAAAACTTTATATCTTTTTATAATGGAATCTTTTAGGTGTAAGTTTATGGAAGTTAATTACTTTTGATTTCAAATATTTAATGTTTAATAAATATTTGAATATTTTATATATCATTCATGAAAACAGAAACATGGAGAATCTTTGAAGATTTAGGAGAAAGGATTTGAAGAATTGTACAGAAGAATTGCTAAAATAAGAAATATTTTGCCTGCCAATTTTAAAAGATCTGGGAATCTATTAAACTATAAAACAATAATATTTCATCAGATATAATCTATAATCGAATCTAAATCTAGAAATCGGTTTGGTAAATTATTAAAGAATCCTTTGATTTCACACAATATTTTAACGAAATATTTCAGAAACTATAGATCGAAAGAATCTAAAGGATACTAGGTAACCCTCGCTATCATATCAAGATCTAAAAGGCTTAAAAACCTAAAGAATCCATACTTAATATGGTATCAATGGAAGAGATCATCAAACACAGAGGTAATTCTCTGGACTCCAAGAGAATAATTAATCAAAGATCTTTATAGAGTACACAGGAATAGAGCCTCGTAACCCTTGGTGATCACCTGACCAATTGGCTCAAATGGCTGCTAATCAAGGCAATCAAAGTACCGCTTCAAGGCTGTCAAAGCGCGTCAATCTCGGTGGGGAGGGGGGAAGATTATACAACTAAATCCGTACTAGTCGCTATCTCCGTCCCACTCGCTCACAGCAAAAGCTCGGCTCGAAAGCTTGTCGCCAGCTTTCCGATGCATTTTCTTATTCTTAATCTTTGCCACGCTTCTTAAATGTATTTTTTTAAAATAAATTTGGGGTTTTGCTGACTTACGCAGAATACCGTTCGTTGGGGGGCCTTCTCTTTAACGCCCTGCTCCTTGTAAGCTCGGCTTTGTTGTGTTTATTCTTAATGTTGTATCTTTTTGTTGTTGTCACAGCATGGCGCGCGCGGTTAGGTGCATGTATGTGTGTGTGTGTGTGAGCGAGTAAACGAGTATGTGTGTCTGTGCCTGTGTGAATGGTATTTGTTTGTGTTTGTTGCCGTCGCCTGCTTCTTCTACTTCTCCAGCTTCTCCTGCCTCATCTGCTGCTTCTTCCTCCTCTCGGTTTTTGTGTGTTTTTCGAATCAGCTGCCAGGTGGCCGTAGAATTAGCATGGAACAGGTTCGCGCTACGGTTCTACGTTCGCTCTTCTCCTGATTATTTTCATTAAAAAGAACCCAGCGGAACGGTGGGGGCGGGCAGGGTGGCGGGGAAAATCTCAAAAATGAAACCGCGCACACAGCAAACTCAAACAAACAAAAAAAGGCAATGAAACGCCAAGGGCACAAGGATGTTTCGAGTCGTCGTCACAATACAAAAAAACGAATTATATCGCTCGACAAATGACGTTTGGCGAACGCAGCACAAAATTAATATTATTTTTCTCGGATTTCGGATCGTATTTTGTTTCGGTTTCGGTGTTGTCTTTGATTTTTCCAGCTCCGTGTGCGTTTTCTCCGTTTTTTCGGTGTTTTTTCTGTTTTCGAGTCGCCGTCGCCGTCGACTGCCGCTTGGTTTTGGTTTCACATGCGCCCGACTCAAATCAAACTCAACGCTGTTCAGTGCTCGGCGCTCGCGCTCTCTCTGCACTCCGCTCGCTTGAGCCGCCGTCGCTCTCGCTCACACACTTTGAGTGCGTTTGAGTCGCTCTCTGTCTCTCACGCGCTATCTCTTCTCCGGGCATCTCCAGCTAGCGCTTTTTCCGTGCCGCTCTTCCGCTCTCTCCAACTGTCTCTTCCTCTCTCTCTCTCGCCGAGCACGCTGTATTTGTTTATTTAAACGAATTAAGCCTTAAATTAAACTGATCGCTAGCAATGAACTAAAATTGGAGCAGCAATTGTCCAGGAGAAATACGTATACGTAATGTCCCACCCCACAAACCCCCCCCCTCTTAAGCGCCCTTTTGTTACCTTTCCTTTTCTTGCCTGGCCGCCTTTTTCGGATTCCGCTTTTGTCCACTTATTTTCATTCTTTTTGGCCAACTTTTCTTTTGTTTGGCTTTTCGAGAAGTTAAGGTTATGGAAAAAGGTAAGGGAAATCTCTAAACTTCAAGCTGTACACGGAAAGAAAATGCATTCACTTCATAATTATACAATTCTGACTTTTAATTCTTATTAAATTATTTTTTTAGGTTTTTTAAATGTACAGAAATCCCTTTCAAATTTTAAAAAGTCAAATAATATATTTTTTCGGTGTACACAAGTGGCTTAAGAAATACCTGACATCTGCGGGCTCATGGAGGTGAGCTCATCTTAAAATTAAAGATGCATTAATTAGAAACAAACCTGATTTTTGAATAAGACAGATAATAAATAAATAATATATGATATTTTGGGAGGAATTGGGGCAAAACTAGAAAGTTTCAAAGGTTGATAAAAAATACAAAATCATTCCAAAAATTTTAAAGCGACTGATTATAAATTGATAATATTATATATTATCAAATATTTCAAAGAAAATATATGACAAAGTATTTGAAATTTAAAGATGGAAATATTAAACCAAGTAATACCTTGGCAGTAAGTTAATTAATATAAAAAATAGTAGTAGCTTTTAACAAATTAAATTTAAAATCCCTTAACCTACGTGTGATTATTTATTTTAAGAGAAATAAATGCAAATCTTAAGTTTTTCAAATTAAGCTTCAAGTTTTCAAAACACTTTGTTATACAAACTGAAAATCCCTCTATACCAAAGATTTTCCCCTACAGATGTTCAAACCCCATAATTTGCACATTTAATTTGTATCATCAAGCAATTGCTATTCTCCTAGCTTCAGCATATTCGATTCCCCGGATTCCCAAGATAGATCAAATTCCGATAGGAACGTGCTTCTTCTCGAAAACCGTCTGATATTGGATCCCCCCGTTCGAGCTGACTCTTTCGGCGTGTGCGCACACTTTGTTCTGCCTGTCAGACAGTCAGTCAGTCATTGAGGCAGTTAGTCAATCGGCCAACCATTATGCCCCTCAATATGGACGCCTCTCGAGTTACAGTTATTTGCCATATGTATATGGCTATATGCTATACATATATGTACATATACATCGAAGTGCCGAGAGTGCTTGCCATTGCAACCGCAT
Source organism: Drosophila nikananu (assembly GCA_008042635.1). Taxonomy (NCBI): domain Eukaryota; kingdom Metazoa; phylum Arthropoda; class Insecta; order Diptera; family Drosophilidae; genus Drosophila; species Drosophila nikananu. The sequence continues at coordinate 6,539 of VNJV01013041.1, forward strand.
TTAAGCCCGATTCCAATCGAGCTGAATCCCTTCCCGTCCCCTTTTTCGCCCTTGTGCAGGTTTTGTCTTACGTGTTGGCCAGGGGCGGCCTTTAGGGGGTTTTTTGGGGGTCAAAACTCCATGGGATTCTTAAGAACACTTAACTATCACTGATTAAAGTGATCACAAGCACTCATTAGCTAAACAAAGCTGCAAAGTAGGTTTTAAGCAAAAATGTACAATATAAGAAAAATTATCATAATGCTCTGGCTTAAAACTCTTATTACATTAGCGATTTGTATATTATTTTTCCCTACAAATAATCCACCCTCCAGGGCTCCACCCCTGCTTTCTGGCCCTAAAGAAGTCGGTCGTGTCCCCATCTCCATCCACATTTGTATCATGCGGCGAGTTCGTGTTGCCTTTAATTTAAAATTAAGGTTTTTTTCGGGCTCGTTTGTCTTGACATGGTCTTTTTTTATGGGGCTACAATAAACTGCGCACTTTCTGGCATACGAAAAGAAATCAAAACCCGAAACCAAAGAAAAAAAATTAAGAAAAAAAAGAAAAAAAAGAGCTTGGAAAAAATGTTAAGTGCGTTGTCATTGCCACGGACCTGAAAAGCGGGTAAATTGAGCCTCGATTGAAGTTTGGAGTTGTCCGGAGGTTTTATGGATACTTTCAGGGGATACAAGCCACTCACGTTTTCGTGGGAGTTCCATTAACCCGACAAAACACTCTTAAAAAAAAACTATTAAAATTATATAAGTAGTTTTATACCCTTAAAGGGCATTAGAAACCTGTGAAGAAAATGTATAAATTATATTGTCCCTTAATAGGTGATATTAATTAATTAATTAATTTCCTTAAAGAAAAAATATTTGCAATGAATTTTTAATTAGTAAGTTAAATTAACATAAACAGTTTTGTTCACAAACTGTACCCCCAATAGATTGCACCACAAAAGATGCGTGTGGTGGACAAAGGTAGAAGGTATCGGTATCGCTGGTGGCTCCTCACCTGGCCAAGTGTCACGTCTGTCGCAATCTGGCCATTAACCACACGACCCTCAGCCCCTCTTGGCACGCCCCTCGCTACCATGTGGTGGCATTACGGCCAGGTATCGCTGCAGTATCGATACCTATGGTTGTACGTGAGCGGGAGCACGAACCCCAGACGTTGATTTATCTCAGTGTGTTGCAACTGCAACATCCTTACTCTCTCACTCTCTTCCGCTCATAGAGAGTTCCGCTCGTCTCTCTCTCTCTCTCTTGCTCTCCTGGAATTGCTCTCTCAAGGAGAGAGGATGCCAGAAACTCACTCATTTGTGCAACTCGCTCATCTGCAGCAGCTGCTCCTGTTTTTTGCCACTTCCTTTTTTTGGTTGCTTCCTTAAAAGAGGCGAATAAAAGAGGAAGAGGAAAAGGAGGGGCAAAAAAAAACGAAAGAGGGTGAATTGTGGTAGGGGGATCAAAGAGGGGGTTGCAGATTCCTTTTATGTCTGGCCCAATCTACACAGCGAGAAAAATAGGCATGATCAAGACGGGGCACTTTTATATTTAAAGACCGATCTTGACTATTATGAAAAAAAATAGTAATAAATCGTACAGTTCACATATTTTTATAAAAAAGAATAATGTATAATTTAAATATTTTTATAATAATAAATAATATCAAAAGACTATTATTGGAAGATCGGAAAACTTAAGTAGTTGAGTGGAAAATTCTGGAAAACAAAAGGCAAATCTGCAAGCCCGCGACCCCAGCATCCCGTTAAACATCCCAAGAACTCTATATATAGCCTGAGCCCGAGCATCTGTTTTCAAGAACTCAAAGATCGTCAATGTCTGCGGTAAGGAAATTCATCATGTAGGCAGGCAAAGAATCACCTAGAGGTGCTAAAAATAGAGTTCCCTTCGGAAGGAAATGAGGGGAAACACAAGACCAATGAACATTTCTGGTACGATCGTTAAAATTTCCCAAGAAAATATCAGCCTAGGAGTTCCAACTCCTAAAAACTGTGCACTAGAAAGTAATACATAATGTGATCCTTAACCCGGAAAAGAATGATCGAAACATTCACATCAGAGAAACAGTAGAGAAAATCAAGTCTCCTTAACAATAATTATGATGTGGGAAATATTTTACGATCATTTATGTATATTATTAACTAGAAAATCCTACAAAGTGCCTTAAATTCTTTATGATGTTCATAAATGTTTAACCATTTTACGAGCCCATTTATCTTCTACAGAATGCATCAATATACATTCAAATGTATTTCTTCATTTTATTTAATTGACCTTTGTGGGGCCTCTTCAATTGTTTTACATATGCCCAACTCTGCTTTCGAAATCGGTCATTAAGCGATCAATTTTGAGGAACATAAAGAGTACATTGACTTATCACCAAGTGATCTTTCCACGCATTTTGTCAGAGTTCTAGAGCTACAAAAATTACCCGAAAAACGATCTTTAGAGGCATTTAAATGTCTAAAAGATCTCCCCCATGTGGCATGTAGCATATAGCACTTGACATTTTGTTTTACTCCTCCCCCTTAAACTTATTCGTTGAAGATCATGTTCAACTTGGGTTCATAATGAGGTGGAAATTCATGTTTCCACAAGTGCGGATCGCAATGACTCCAATGCCAGAGTGATGAACGAGTGATCGTTGTGAAATGTTCTCCCTTCTAACCACGAGCCGTGCATTCCAAATACGGCCTCTTCGATCCAAAGTATATAAATGGGTCCGAAACAAGAAAGCCAAGCTTGGTTTTCAATTACCAACTCGTGGGCTTGGCTTGAACTGGCTTCTTTTCAAACGATTGGGTGGCGGAGGGTGGTGGTGGTGGGCTCGGATCGGGCCTGATGGGTTGACAATGCCAGTTCTTTGGCCGTGCTCTTTCTCTCTTCGCGAAGAATGGAAGAATCGTATGGAAGAATCACTGGGAGAAGCGTAGAAGTTGAAGTTGAATGCCCTCGTTTTGGTTTGGAGTTGCCCACTCCATGAAAAAGGAACCAGATTGTGAGGGGAGGGCACCTTGGGGAAATCGAAGCTTCAAACACCCTGATAGGTTCGTTATATTTCCAATATTCTTATTTTAAATTCTTCCAACTTTGCCTTGACTGCATTAATTTCTTTGTACAATTTCTTCGAAAGGTGGTCCCCCTGCTCGGTTTCAAATGCCCCTCCCACCAAAGAGTCGATATACCCGCTGGGGTAAGGGGATTTAAAACCACCTAAGAAAGCATACCAAAAATGCCAACAACTGAAGACAACTCAAGTTGGAAAACAAAACAGAGAAGAACAAAGCGCTGAGCTCGGCTGCTTTTGTATCTGTGTCTCTGGTATCTTTGTGTCTGTGAGCGTGTTTGCTTGCTAGCGTCACGTACAAAATTCCTTACCTGTTGCTGCTGGCTGCACAACAAGTTTCAGGTGGGGTCAGAGCCGATAACCGATAAGTGATAGCCCCGGCCCCGATTGCCGATTAACGATAACGAGGGCGCCAGCACAGGACGTACGATAGCTGTATCCATAGATAGACCAGCTAGCCCTAGGAGGTAGCCCTAACCCTGCTGCCTGGCAACCGGTTTCCACTGCCAACAGCAAACAAGTCAGCGAAGACAGGTACAAGAGAGAGAGTGAGGGAGAGAGAGAGAGCCAAATCAGCGTCAGAGATGCTAAATTGAATTGGGCTATAAGGTTTTACCAAAAATATCTTCATTTGTAGGCTCCTAATTCCTATTCAATAAAATGATCATCAGATTATTTTAAGTGAAATGGAAATTCCATATATGTATGTACATCAATATTTTTCTAGGAACTTGTCTAGACTTCTACGGCAGAAATGATAAGATAAAAGCTGACTCTAAAGTCTTGTTTAAAACATTCGTTTTAATTTTAGTAATTCTATAAAGTCATAAAAATGAAACCGAAATCATCACTTAAACTAGTTTAACCTCAAAAACCTATATCAAATTTCCAATTACTACTAGAGATTTTCAAATCCAATTTCGAAAAAGAAATCGATTTCAACCCAGGTGACCTACGCTTGACCTCTGCAACCAGTTAGATCTGGCTAGAAACGAGCCAATCTGGCCAGCTCCCTCTCTCATGCGTTGCTCTCTAGGCCGCAGTCCGCCATCCCCCTCGCACCTTTGGCCGCTTTGGGGGCCCAAGTGAGTGAATCGAAACGAAATGGAACGGTGGAAACGAAGCAAAGTCGCAGCCCCGTTTCAGTCCCAGTACGGACTTGGCATTTGCAGACGACGCTGACTAAAGCAATATATTCGATACTCCCGATACCCTAGACTACTCGTCCGTGACGCAATGACCTCCTTCTCTCCCACCATGATGGCAATGGGGAGCCTCCTGCTCCTCCTGGGCCTGCTGAGCCTGCGGGTGTCCACAGTGGCCGCCATCGACTGCTACGTGTGCGATACGAGCGACACAGAGCAACCGTTCCAGTGCGGCGAGTGGTTCGAACGTTACGACGAGCCGGACATCCAGCCCCAGAACTGCTCCAGCGTCCATGGCGCCCAGTTTTGCGTGAAGCATGTGGGCCGCTTTGAGGGCGGCATCGGCGCCAAGCGCTTCTGCAGCTCCAAGGATCTGGGCAACTACTGCGACTATGTGCGGAACAAGGGCGACCGCATGGACTACCGCAGCTGCATCTACACGTGCGACACGGACGGTTGCAATGCGGCCGCTGCGGTGGGCAACGGGCAATGGGGTGTGGCCGCCGCAGCAGCAGCGGCGCTCCTCACTCTTGCTCTCACTTCATTAGAGCGGTGAGAGAGAGAGAGATGGAGGGAGAAACCGTGAGAGCGGGACAATCAATCAACAAAGCTTTGTAAACAACAACTCTCAAGCCGCATCACAATTTTTTTTTTTGTAGCCCTTAAGCCTCTGTTAATTGTAAGTTGTAATAAAAAAACTGACACAAACACACAAATCTAGCATAGAGAAAAACAAAAACAAACCACGAAAGAAGAAACAAAAAAAGAATTGAGAAAAACCTAACACAAAAGATGTTTTCATTTGGGGGGCCTGGAACAAGCTGGACTTGAAACGAAGGCCGAGAGCGGGGAACGCGTGGCAGTGGCACAGCGACGAGCGCAGGTGAGATGAATGCAAAGAGACAGCGATAGCCACAGACGCTCTCTCGCACTCAATTCTACACGCTGCCTCGCTCACTCTCGCCAAGCCACGCTTGCGCAATTTGAGTGTTTTTCGATTTTGTGGAGTATTAGTTTCTAGAAAAGGTTAATACATGAATTTCATCATTATATTTAAGAAGGGATCAGAAGAAAGTTAAATATATTGGTAAAGGTTTAATGAAAGAGGTTTCATTGATCTCTAAAGAATATTTTTTTTTTTAAGTTTGGTTAAGAAATGTCTTTTAAAAAGTTAGATTTGATTTAGGTTTTTCAATTTCTTACTTTACTTTTTGATTAATAAAGATTAGTATTTACCCAAATTCCTCAAGATTACATCGAAATTTAAGAAGCATGTATGATTTCTAATAGATCTTCTTAGAGCTGCTTTTAATCATAAATTCGATACCATTCATAGGTGTACTGCATCTAAAGCATAATCGATTACTCGATTAATTAATGCTGCTCCGAAATGGTGCAACCCTCAATTGCTTTTTGGACCTGCTTGAGGAGCACCTTGACAACTCAAATAGTCGGATCTTTGATCGGCAACTGTGACACAGTTTCGTGAGATCTGAGCTCTGAGTTCCAAGTTCTCAAATCCCCACGGAATCCGGGAATGCACTTGAAATAAATTTGAGCAGGAATCTGATAAAAATATGTATTAAAGTCTTCATGAAATTGAAGACTTGTAAGACAATTTGGAGGGTGAATACCATTCTTAAATGTCTTTAAAGAATCTGATATTTTACCTACCTTTTATTAAGAAAAAAATATATAAAAATACCAATGTTACTTATATTTAAGCCCTATTTCTTGACACTATTTCGTTCTGTGTGCGGTTGAAGATCAGAGATCTGGTGACCTCCCCTCGAACGGCGAACGCAATCAATCGGAATTGGATTTGACATTCCTCCGTTTGGCAATTGGACGAGATCATTTAAGCCAGCTCAATTTGTGGCTGATTGATTAAGCTCAAAGAGAGCGCAGCAACCTGGATCCATACAACCGTAGTTCTTCCCCACACCGGACAGTTCAACGGACGGACAGGCAGGCAGACGGACGGACGGACAGTTGCGTAATTGCTTAAATTGAAAGCGCCTTGAGGCGCTATCATCATTGGGGCATGCGACACTAATTCGCGCTGGCCACCGATCTTGGTGACAGAGCCAAGAACCAGAATAAGTACACCATAACGACAATGTACACTGTACCATGGGAGATCAACGATCTGCCAGATACATACATAAGCTATATATTTTGAAAAGAAAATGGGAATAAATTAAAATAAGTCTTAGTATGGGTTTTAAACAGGAAAAGAATAATAGAAGCTTACCAGACTAACAACTTTCTAACTAGCTACTTAAATTGTGTTTTGTTTGTACCAAATTATCAAAAATTAATCAGTAAAATAGTTCATATTTTAAATGATTTTTTTCCGAGTGGCTGCGAGGCTTCCCAGACCTTCTTCCATCACAATTTTTTAATCGCATCGTGTCGATTCTTTATCAGCATTTCAACTGTCACATTTGCCCTGTCTCCTATCAATTTCCTATTCTACCCCCTTCTCTTCGAAAGATTTCCAGGGGAAGAAAGAAAACAAAAATAGAAAAATAATATTCTATTTTATTCTGAACGAACATAGAGATAGGAATGAAGGTTGCTTACAGGTTGATTGAGGGGTCTTAGGGTGTTAAATGGGCTAGAATAATATGTGAATGACACCTAAAAGGTATCCCCACCGAAAGGTGGTGTTAACTTATCAAGACCAACTCTTCCTGAATATATACTATACATGTCCAGGCCTTGAAAATCATGACACAAAGGTCTTTACTCTATTGTATAATATAAGAAACTCGTGTGATTATAAACAGCCATTATACAAATTCATTATCTGTAAATTCTGGGGTTAATAGCTTTAAAAAAAACGTATGGAAAAGTTTTGTAAACAAAGTTGTAGGGGATTTCCTGTATATATATAAAGAGATATGCCTAGGGAATATTCAGAAATAGATCTATCTGGTTGCCAGATGTTCAAGGTCATTGTCAAGACCAGAAAAACCAAAATAGAAATAAATCACAGATCTTAAAGAGAAAACTCTCTGGCATTTTCCAGCATTTTCGTAAAACGTGTGTGGTGGTGTCACGAAAGGGAGAATAGCAGGAGTGGCAGATAAAGCAGGGACATAGAGAGAGAGAGGCAAGAGAAACACAACCCCTAAAATCCCGGTCAACCCTGAAAATCCAAGCTGAATTTCCTGAATTTCAAATGGAAAATGCATTTGCGCGTTTGCTTCCTGGCAAGGTCCTTGTGCTACTTGAATGCTGCGTCATTTTGGGGTGGATCTCTCCCACCCAGCAAATTAAGGCAGAGAGAGAGAGAGAGAGAGAGCTGCGAAAGGGAGAGTGACTGTGAGAGAGAGCATGCCATATCCTGTTCCTGTCTGCGAGTCCCTGTTTTTTGCTCACCACTCAACTCGGAATGCGTTTTCCACTCGAACTGACCTACGCGCCGAGATTTTTGCGTCATTCGCGGAAGCCAGGAAACAAGGACTCGCCAGATGACGACACAAAGGAGCACAAAGAACGCCAGTTTTTCTTCCTTGTTGGCTGGAAAATGAGGAAAATGGCCCGCAACGAAGCGTTTGTGACAAAGGTCGTTCACATGGGAAAATTTATTCAAAAAAATTGAAGGTTCTCAGGAAAATGGTTTTCAGGGATTGATGTGTGATTTTGTTGTGAATTTTAATTTTAAGATCAAAGTATAAGGTTTTCTTTAATATATTAAAAGTTTTTTATAATTTTGTTTATATTTGTTTGTTCCTAAAATATTTCTTATATATTTAACAATCTTTCAAAAATTCTGGTAAATAAGCTTCCTCTTTTAAGTTTCTAAAAAAAATAAAAAAATTGTCGAATTTCTACAGGTGCTTGAATTAAGGCAGAACTTTCTCTAAATTAACTTAAATTTTAGTAACAATTATAGTTCTTTATTTATCTAAGTTATCTTCAAGATAGCTGGTTATATCAAATATATTCCCATTTTTTCAGTACAAATAAATCCCACAACTATAAACAAGACCCCCCTCTTCTCCCCTTGCACAATTATCTTAAACCCAAATCACGTGGTAGGAAGTTACGGATAAAATTCGAATAGCAAATGAGGCTCTGACTGAACTTCTCTAAATTGCTAATAAATCGCCATAAATTGGGGCTTGTCTCATATAATTGGGGGGAACCGTACTGTCCACCTCCCAGGACCCCCGTACGCGTTGTGGGCTTACGGCGGTGTCTGCTAATCCGCACAAATTAAATGCAATTGAAATAAATTTGCATAGCAAGAGATTGGCAAATAAATGTATGCAACAAGTGTCCCAATTGCATACAATTTATTGGCAACAAATATACCCAGCCAGGGCATAATAATAGAGCACTCGAAAGGCCCTCGATTTTGGACCGAAAAAAATAATGAAAAATGAAAACTGAAAAATGAAAAAGAAATTCCAGGCAGCTGCAAAAGTTCACAAGTGTTAATTGTTGCCTCAATTTGGATAATTGATTAGGTGATACCCGAAGGGGCAGTCTAGACTGCATACAATGGGATAGTTAGGGGGACTTCTATGGGTTTATATCGGGCATAAGGTAAGCCAGGTTTCTTTGTAACTCTGACCAGGCTTTAAGGGATTTTTCTTTTGCTACTCCTATACCAAATTTTGAGTTTAGTTTTACTGTATAACAAACTCTTTGAACAAGTCTTAAGAATTACAAAAACTGAAAAAAACAGGAAAAAACAGCATAACCAAACGAGAAACGGAGACAACCAAAAGTCCATTTCGATCTCATATATGTTAACGGTCATTCACCACAGCGGGGAGTGGGAACAACAATGGCAACAAAAGCAACAAATACCAAAAAAAAAAAAACAATGCCAAAATAGGGGAAAATATATATAAGTTGTCTTGTATAGTCAAAGTCGAAGTGTTAAATATCCTCACAAAAGTGAAGTTTTTATCACAAGAATCATTTACATTGAAAGAAAAAATGCAGTAGCCAAGAATGGGATTATATTCTTGGTTAAATTTTAACATTTTTTATTTTATTCTCAATTATTTGTTTGAATGTTTGACTAAAACTTTTCATTTACATTGAAATACAAAATTCAGTAGCATAATCCCATTTTTAATCAAATTATAACATTCTTTTTATTCTATTCTCAATTTTTATTTGATTTTTTGACTAAAACCTCATAAATCTTGTTTAGAGAATTTTTGTTCTTAAGATTTAAGTAAGATATTTAGTCTTGTATTAGCATTATTAACAAATCATCTTCATTATAAATTAAAATCATAAATCTGCACTGATCAAAAATTAAGGGTATACAGGGTATATTCGGCGTGTCGAAGTTAGCTTCCTTCCTTGTTTGTTTTTCATTAAATTTAAAAGAAACCCTCGTAAGATGTAATTCATTAAAATATTTTACTAAATTCCTGATTAACTAACTAGTAAATTAATTCTGTGTTTTTTATTCAATTAAAAATAAACCCTCTTAAGATGTAATTCATTAAAATATTTTAATATATTCCTGATTAACTAACTAATAATTTAGTAAAATGAAAACTTAAATGGTTGCAAAACGCATACCATAACCTGCAGACCCTCGCAGAATTGCAGGGCACTGACAGAGCTAAGCCCCCCCATTATTTATCATTTGATATATTCGAGAGCTGGGGCGCTCTTTTTGCTGGCCAAGCGAAAGAAATCACTTGATATGCAGGCTATGACGATGGCGATACAAAATAAAGGCAGAACCAGACCCAAATCGAGTTCGGTTCTGACCAAAAAAGATGGAGATCTCGCGACAGAGGCGACACAAGGCGACAAGAAATAAACCTGATCAGCCAGACGCCGCGACTCGGTTGTAGATACAGATTGAGAATCGATACAGAGATATTCCCCAGATCCGCGGGGAGTTGTTGTCGGAGTCCATTTGAAAGTCGAACTTTTGTGTTGGCCGCCAGGCTGCTGGTTGGCATTGACCGCAAACCATCAAAGTGATATCTTGTCACAGATTACACAGAGGCGATATGAGATCTATATAGAATGCCTGTCATATCTGAATAATATTGTATATAATGGATAAATTCGAAAGTCAGGCAAAGTAAAGTCAAAGTCAGTAGTAGGAGAAAGCATTGAAATAGCTTTTGAATGTTTGTGAAATAATTGATTATTTGAGTTACTTTATTATTTTTATTATTATATTTATTATATATATTTTATTTATAATTATTATTTAGTTTTAGGCTCTGTGTATTTTCATTAGAAGATTAACTGACGGCTTAGCTGCCCCTTTCGGTGGCAGGCAGGTGTCATAACTAGCTTGCCATTACACCTGGCAACGAGTGGGGCAACATCTCCGATTTGGCAACAGTTTGCCAAAAGCAAGTGCAAAATGTGTTGGCAACAAAAGCTGTTCATACTAATTGATAAGTTCACTGGACAACAACGTTTTTTATTATTAATAACCAAATATGGGAATTACTGTGACAGAATGGAATGTGTTAAATCTTTATTTATTTAACTGGCTACTTAACTATAACATAACTGGCTTAACTGTGGGAATTAGCCTAGATTTGACTTGATTTATTTATAATTTTAATAAATAACTAGCTTATGATTGTCCTTGGTTCAGTTTGTGTATGCTATCGGGCATCTCTACATTATTTACTATATACTATATAAAACCCATTTGGGTTATCTGCCGCACTCAACAACAACTCAGGATCTTGAGATGGCAAGGCAATGAAATGTGTCATAGGTCTGGAAAAGATAACGATCTTACAGTGGCAATCACTTACCTGGCTGGGTTCGGTGTATAACCAAAGATAACTTCAAGTTAACTACAACTCATACGAATTTCCTTAACTAACTTTGTACACAGTTTGTCTAAATAATTTAAAGAAATTTTAGCTACATTTTAAACCGAAATAATTGTAGCATAACCTAGGAATAGTTTATACAAATTTTCGAAACTTTTTCTTTTCGGGTGGCGATATCTCGGGATCTTCTGAGGCAAACCTACTGAAAATTCCCAGACAGGGGCCAGTGACAATGACCCAGGCACTCAGCTAGACAGTTTTACTGGGTTCGGCCTGACAGCCAAGAAACACTTTCGAAACCGCAGCGGATTACTTGAACTGGGTCACCAAACCGCAGTCGCCACTCGGTAAAAAAAAACAAAACTTGAAAAGGCCACGCCCACGCCCCCCTGAAGGTGTCTGGTTTTTGAGTTTTATTATTTCTTTTTTTGTTGAAATTCCAAACGAGAAATTACCGTTGGCTGTCGGCCATTTTGGTACCCCCCCAAAAACCTGTTGCCTTTAAAACGCAGTAAAACAAAGCCAAATGTCGCTTAAAAATAAATATATTTAAAAATGAAATGGCCGTATAAAACAAAACACAAAAAAAAAAGAGAGGGATAATTAATTGCCTAGCGCGTTAATTGAAATGAATAAATTAAAGTTAAGTTAAACAGGCAGCTTAGCCATTTCGGAGGTGCTTGGTCCTCCGTTGGGCGGCGTGGTATTGCCCGGCGTCGTTGTGCCCGGGTGCCGGAGATGGAGCAGCGGGGAGTCCACAGTGTCCAGGCGGCTGATATCCGGATATCGCACCTTGGACGTCGTGGGGGGTGCTGAACCCAGGTCACGGTAGGCATTGATGTCGTTTTCTTGATCGGGATTGGGAAATTCACTGGCCAAATGGTAGATGACCTTCTTGAACAGGAACTCGGAGAGGTTTGTGCGCAGGAAGAAGAGGAACATCCAGTTGGAGAAGTTGCACTTGTCAATCACCGCCGCCAGTTCGTTTTCGTCCAGTCTCCCGGGCTTGGCCCAATACAGAGACCAGCGGGTGAAGGTTACACTTGAGGTGGGAGAGAGCAGGAGGTTAACCAAGGGTTACAGGCTACCGGAACTACTCCTTCTACTTACTTTCTGTAGAAACACAGCGTAAATAGTCGCCAGATGAGGCCCAGCACAGTCACTACCAGCAGAAAGGCGTACCAGAACCACAATATGGTGTAAATCTTCTCGTTCATAATGTTCAAAGCCATTACACAGAGCGTGTCATGATCCTGCAGCGATCCGGAGGCACCAAACTTGTGGAACCTGCACTTGGTCACCTTGGGAAAGACCAGATCCAAGATGCTCACCTCATTGGACCACCGGGCCTTCAAGGCCTGCGGCCCCAACGACAAAAACTGGCCGCCCAAAAATCGATTTGTCCAAGTGATTTGTATCAATAGATTCACCAGATTCAGAATCTCTGCGAACACCAGGTGAGCCCCCCAGGATTGATTCAAACGCATCCTATCGATCATCGTCCGTCGTATGTCCTTGATGCGCTCCTCCGCCTCCGCCATGGATGGTATATTCAGTTTCCCTATCCGCAGGCTGTCATTCTTTAGGTATCGCGTCAGACCCACCATCCGCAGACCGAAGACCAAAGCCTTGACCCTGCCACCCTCCCACTTCTTCCACAGGAAGTGTGGGACATAGAAGCAAAGGGCCTGAAAGAACAGGACAAAGGGCACCCACTGGTAGTAGGCATGCCGCTTGATTGTGTGCTTCTCGGGATCATAGTGCCCTATGCCAGGGGGTTCGCTGCCGGGCTTAAAAGTGGTGTGGTTCAGGTCACGCACCTAGTAGGGGGAAAAGGAGAGAGAGATAATGATGATAGGTTTTCCGGCATATAACTTCTTCTTGAGAGCCCAATGGATTTCTGTTCTCTGTGTTTTCTCTTCCCAGTTTCTAGTTCTCTGGTGACCCCAAATCTGATGACCCTACCTCCCCCCAGACGTTTATTACAATCACAGACCCCCCCAGACGTATATCACAATCGAGATACACCTGTCTTCTCACCTCAAGTCTATCTAGAACGTAATAGTTCTTTGGTAACCTCAACTCTTTGCTTTGATGACCCCACCAGAGGTTTAACACAGTCACTGGGGTTAGATGACCCTCCCCCCCCCAGACGTTTATTACAGTTGTCTAAAATTTGGAGACCCCTTAAGGTCCATGTATCAAAATTCAACCACTTACCACTGTAAAGGTGGGTGTAAAGAAGCAAAATGTATTGATGACCGGTGCAATGACTCCATCAGAGATGCACTGAATATGCTCGCCGATATACTGACGCGATGTGATCAATAGGGTGGCCACCAGAAGCATTACGAAGGTCCATCTGTAGTGCAGCTTAAACACGATGTTGTCGATGACAACCCGCGTTATATCGAACTTGAGGTACTGCCTCACCGAGCTGAAAGTGTTCAGCATTTTGGTGCCGCCGCTGTGTTATCTCCGCTCCTAGACGCGTTCCGATTTCGTTGGCTTTCGTTTAAGATTACACAAAATTGGATAGGGTTGTGTTCTGGTGTCGGATGGATTTTGGGGTGCGCTCCGCTTGCCGCGGCTAGCTCCTCGCAACTGCAAGGCTCGCGACTCGATACTCCGGTCTCCGGGTCTCCGTTCTCCCATTCTCCCAGGGGTCCGTGTACCCCCGCGATCACAGTTCTCCGTTTTACATGAGAGGGCTTTCCGGGCTCTGCCTGTTGCCGTCTTATCGAGCTCTCTTTTTGGCCAAGGAGAGACGGGCCAGAGCCGATAAGATAGTGGAAGCCCCCGGGACGGAGAAACGCCAAATCAGCAATTTAATTGAGTTTAATGCAGAGTTGTCCAAAAAGGAGAGAACCTACACTGGGTGTTACTGGGGTACACTGAGGGAAAGTGAGGCATATAACAAAGGAGAATCCTGACTACTTGGAAAGTGGATTTTAAGAGGAACTTAACCCCAGTAACCCCATGAGGAAGAAGTACCCTGAGGAAGATATTTCCCTAACCCCAATTTAGAGCTTCTTTTCGAAAGCATTTTCTCTTAGTGTACCAAGTCTCTCCCTCTGTCTCTCTTTTCTGGGTAGTACCACCTCTTTTGACCACTTCGGCATGCATTCGGCAGGTGGCTTACTAGAAAGCCGAACGCTTTGAACCTTTTGGTGTCTCTCCAGGGTTCTCCAGGGTTCTCTGGTTGCACAGCTTTACCCCAAAAGGTGAGGGAGAATCAGAGGCAGAGAGAGGGTATAAAGGTGGGTAGCCAAGAACCTGAGAATATGAGTAATCCCAGAGCAATCTTAGCTAGAGATCAAAAAGAGGTCTAGGCAATTCAATAAACAAATGAATCAGTGGATCAGAATATAAATGACTCAAGGGAAGAAGGATTTTGGATTAAAGTTTCCAGATTTGGCTATAAATTTATATATATTTGCATTAAGGCAGTTCCTAAAATACAGTAAATTGGATTCCAGTTTATAACAAGACTTGCCTATAGCTCCATATTCTGGATAAATAAGTGACCCAGTTCAGGACTAGTCAGAATAATTGGATTATTACGATCCTAAGATGGATACCTTAGATTAGCTCGATTTTAAGATGTAAACCAAGGCGGGCAGCTGTTCTATGAATCACAGCAGATGGTCAAAAACTTCACAATAATAATACATATTTCAAATATTTGGCGGCCACACAATCTTATCTCAGCTAGTCAATCCCCCAGAAGAGACTATGCAGGTTCTAGCCCCATTTTCAGGTCCCGGAATGTCGACCCAGAGATCCGTACTATAAGTTACCAACTATCTATATCTATTGCTTATCTTGCTAGCTTGCCAGGGAGCTCCAACGTCGTCGTAGTGGTCGGTATTCGGTGCTTATTACTTAAGCGCTTAAGTGGCGAACGTGGTCGGATAAGATAGACCTCTCAGATATAGACGGTGTGCGTAACCAGAGACCGTATATTAGTAATTGCAACATTTTTAGCCGCTTGACTGGCCACGACAACGACGACGACGACGGTGGCAGCTCGAATTTTCCACCTACTCTAGGGTTTCGCTGGAAATTTGCTATGTTTGTTTTTATTATTATTAATATTTCTGTGACGAAAGTTCATTGATTCATGGATACGAAATTCGAATATCGATCGTATTGCTCTAGATACAAAAAGATACAAAGAGTTATTGGTAGTAAAGGTGATTTTGCATTGAAATTGAAATAAAAAGCCAAACCGCAATGAAAACGAAATTCGAACCATTCAGGCAAGGCGCCCAACACTTTACCCTCGGCTACAGATTTGATTACAAGGCATAATATATATAAACTATATACCTTACCGACAATCAGATTAAGCATTAAGTTTATAATATATTTTGCAGGAATATTTTTTGCTGAAAAGCTAAACGTTTTTGGGAGCTACACTTGGGAAAATATATAATATACTGCATACATTATTTATAAAAATTAATAATAAAATATTAAATAGAATTTACTATGGAAACTAGAACTAAAAATAATGTTAAGCTTGTCTCTAAATATCACTCTTTTATGTCTGTTCATTTATTGAAAAGTTGCTGTCCGCTAAAGTCTATTTTTTTTGGGTCAAGTCAAGTCTCAAGTCTTTTTCAATTCAAATCGTAATTACTGCCTGACAAGTGTTTTTGACATTTATAGAAGTCACATCGGAGTTTCTTTAATTAACCCGTTTGCAATTCGATATTTATGTAAATGCCAGCAAAAAGCTGATTTGTGTACAAGCATTTTTTAATTTCAAACACCACGTGCTTAGATATGCTACTACAGCTTTCCTCAGGGTCAAGGGTTATCTAGAGTCCCCAACGATCTTACCTTTAGTATTTGTTATTTAATTCATTGAGTTACCAGCTGGGATTTATTTGCCACAGCAATTGATTGGGCAAACAAAAGAAGCCAAGTATCCACGCGATACTTGGTGACAAGCAGCGCTCCAAGGCAAATAAACACAGATCCATTTTGCGTGAAGTTAGCTCAAGTTGCATAAGCTCGCTCCCACGGGAAAAAAAACGCCAGAAGTAGAAGTATCTCCAGCACCGATGATGTATCTTGTATCTTCTTTCTCTTTGGGGTTTTTAAATGCGTGACGCAGACAACTTTTCGGCGAATTTTCGGACGTGTTGATGTTCGATTTCGGCTGGCAAGCGAGGTTGACTAAGCCAAATTAATTAACCAGAGGGAAATGACAATGAAACACGCAGAGAAATGTATATTTCAAAGAATACAAATTGTAAGAAAAAAACATGAAAGGTTAGAAAGTATTTAGGAAGAAGATTGTAAAATATATATGTACCTGTTTCCTCTATAAAAATAATACTTATTTTTACTTATACTTATAAAATAAATGAAAATATGTCACAGAATTCCTTGATGATGTGTCTTTAAATCTTTGACTTTCCATAACTACTACCTTTTCGTTTAATACCTACTTCCAAATTGATTACTAATTAAAAATACATCATCAAGAAAATCATGAATACTTCCTTAATGATGTATAAGTCATGAATACTTCCTTAATGATGTATCTGTAAATAGTAGTTTAATTCAAGAATCCAATCATTTTATCCTTGGTTTTCTTCCTAAACAAAATCAATATTTACAGTACCTACTTCTAAATTAAATGAGTATATCCTTAACCTCCTTAGTGATGTATCTTTTTTTCTGAGTGCATCATGTGAACGATTCTGATACTTGAAAATAAAGAGAGTGACATAAAGACATAAACAATATTGAATTGAAGCCGATCGGAGATCAAAACGAGGCTTTATCTAAACATTTATTCCTGGGCATGGGTCCTATCATGTCCCAACTTCCAATTTTTCTTTGTTATATATATTTATACATGAGTCTTTGTCAAAATCTGGTAACTTGTGCGAAATATGAGAAATGTTTGTGCTGACAACCGAAAAGGGGGGATTGATTTGGATCCAATCTGATTTATTATAGGCAATTAAGACTTCAGCTCTCGGCTCGTTGAGGTTTTTCTGGCGCTATTTATAGCCCCCCAGACAATAGTTGTCGCTGTTTTTGTATAGGGATATTCCTATATATTTATATTTTCCTAATGGTTTTCTAACTGATTTTTATTGCCGCTCACTCGGCTCTCTCAGGTTGCAATCCCAATAATTATTGACTGACAGAGGACCCCAGACCCGTGGCATGGGACGTTTATTTATGTTTCGTTTTGCACAAATAATTTACATCTTTCCCGCGGGGCTATATTTTCCTGTTCTGAGCTCAGATCCGGCGATAGAAAAATAAATCAAGTCATCGACAGTTGCGAGTCTATTTAGGGGCAGGTTAACGTAAATGGAAAATGATCGCAAATTGATTTTCTGCGATTTTAATAATCTAATATCATTATTTATTCATAAATTTCAATATTTATAATTATATGTTATGTATTTAGTTCTAATTAAACTTAAAATTCCATTAAAATAAATAATAATTTAAATGCTTATGAACTAAATATGATTAAGTGCTTTTAATTGAATGGAATTACATAATGTTTTTGGTTTATTTCAACTACTTATAATCTGCCTAAGATCTAAAACCTAGTTTTTTTTATGGCTTCAAAGCGGAAAAAAAACATAAACCTCCCTAGGCAGTGTTTATTTTGGTTCTTTCTCTTTTGGTTTACCCCACGAAAACCTTGAGCATTACAAATGTTCCTCTTCGCTGAATGTCAGGCAAGTGGAACCTTCAGACATCCCCCCAAGTTCCAAATTTCCAATCTGCGATCTGTTGTGTTCATTATCAGCTCCGGGATCTTTGGTGTTATAACACCCCAGGCGCATTTTTGTTATAGTTTTTTTTTCTTATCAGTGGAAATACTGAAACTAACCGAAAGTATTACCACATCCTAGACTGCTTTAATTTTTTTGTACAATCGAATTCAAGCACTCGAGGGCTATATATATGTACATATATTAGTATTTACCAGATAAGCCACATTTTGTGGATTGAAATGTTTAATTTACAATTGAGATAGTTTCTTAGGGGACAGGTAGAAAAGGAATAATCATCTCGGGACTCACAAAGAACCCGAGAAGGGTGAGAGAGAGAGAACGTAAGAGAGTAATGGAAAGAAGGAACAACGAGTGTAACAGGTAGTTGAGTCTTCTTCTCTCCCTCTCTCTCTCTTTTTCAAGGGCTTAAAAAAATCCCGCTAAATGGTCTTTCCACTCTTTTGGTACCTGGGAAGTCAGGTAAATTCTGGCATTCTGGTAATTGTTTAGGGAATTATCAAGTTAATGTCTGTGTGAGTTTGCAGGTATAGGAAATGCAGTGAAAGCCACGGTTTCAGCATACGTCTCCTTTGTGGCGCTCTTCCTCTCTCTCTCTCGCTCTCTTTCCCCCCGTGGTACCGTGTGCTTTGTCTGTGTTGGCGTTGGAGCAGCAGCGCCCAGCTCAAAAAAACCACTCCAGCATCCAACATCCAACTCAATTGACGAGTTCCAAGAACTTGTCGCCTCCGCACTTCGCACACACACACACGTACAAATGGAGTTTCAATATGGCAGATGATGAGTTAAAAGTTCGAGGTTTTGTTGCTGATGTCTTGTGGGGTGGATGTTGGGAGGGCGGGGGGTTTAAGTGCATTGGTCGTTGGCGTTGCCAGATGGAATTAAATCATAAATCTTTGGCTGATGAATAAGCTACAACATAGAAAAGACTTAACCCTACAAGGTTTCGAGTTTTCAATTCATTTCGACAATTTAATGCACTTTTTCAAAATTATTTTGAAAAGAGAGTATAAGTAGGCATTTTTATTCTTACTTTTGTTTATATGTTTTTTGGTTCTTTTATACAAAAACTTATTCACATAAAATTACTAATCAAAACCCTTCAATTTGAAGATTTCGTTAGGTTATTTTAAAAATGTTTCAGTTTATAAAAAAAAGACATATGGAACTATACACCCTTTCAATCACTTTTACGCTCTAATCTAATTTCAAATAAATACAGTTTCTCGTTTTATAAATTCCCCTGCCCAGCGATTCCCATAATTTATCTGTTGTGAAAATGTAGGGTTAATTCCGGTTAAGGCTGCCAGATATTGGATGAAACCGTGCTTTGTTTTCACGAAACCCATTGCAATTGCACCAGTTACAAAGAAATCGGTGCAAAGGTTTTAAACTGGTCAATCGCCTTAACATAATCCTAATAAAACAGTAAAATGTGAGTAATTATATTCGGTCCGCTTCCTTTTGGTTTTCTGTTTGTTCTTTCATTTCTCGAGTTCGTCGAGTTTCCTGCAGCAGCTTGAGTGGCATCTCTGAGTCATAAGTCTGGGCGCTCTTTCTCTAGCTCTCTCGGGGAGTTGGATTTGTTACCCTTTTGGAAAATGAAAACGCAGCTTCATTTACTGAAAGAGAGGGAGAGAGCGAAAGAGAGAGAGAGAGAGCCCACGAGAGAGCGTCACTCAAATAACAAGAAATCTAGATTGTGCTCGACTATGAATTACCCGGTATTTAAATATTTGTGAGTTGACTAAAGTAACCGATGCGTTTACCCAGCTGCCAGCTTAACTCAAATTGAAAAATGATAAACTTATACATACTCCATAAGACTAGGAAATGTATAAAACATATATAAGATATATCAAACATATATATAATATTATATTTCACCAAACTCACTGTCTCTAGATGTTCAGACAACGTCCCAACCAGGCTCTTTATTAAAACAAATAATTATGTACATTTTCCGATGGCACCAAGCCAGACTACCCTGTCACCCCATCAGCACTGGGCACAACAAGATCCACCCCATGTGGTGGAGTTTACCTGCGCGCGCGAGAGACAGAGAGAGAGCGCGATAATGGCGTGGGAGAGTGGGCGAGTGCGAGCGGGGCCAAGAGCTCTCCGCTCTCCGGCGCTCCGGTGCTCTCTCTCGCGACGCCGTTTAACGGAGCCAAGCGCTTGGCTCAGCGAAAAGCCGAACACCGAACAGTTATAGTTTTCTATTCGAAGCGCTCAGTGCCGCTGCGACGGAAACAGCTACCTGGGTACCGTCGTGGTAACCTCTGCCACTCACTCACTCTCTCACTCTCACTGTGCGCGTCGAGAGCGCGAAAACCGAATCCGAATCCGACTCGAAATCGAGGCAAACGTAACGAAGGCAGCCGAAAGCTCCGCTGTTGATCTCGATCTCTGTCTCTGCGATCGCTGCGCCGCAGTTACTACTATTTTTTTCGTGTGCATTCCTGAAACAGAAACTGAAGAGTAATGGTGGACAACGTGTGAGCACTGCCAACCCAGCCAGCCCCGAAAACACCGCCAGAAACCACGACATCTTAGACAGCTTAGAGCACCTGCAGCAGTGTCCACCACCATCATCCCCGTTCCCGTGTGTGGTGTAACCAGTCCAAGTCCAAGCCGTAGGCCAGAGACACGCCGCCGCCGCCGCCGCCAAGATGTTTGATGTCTTTGGGTCCGTCAAGGGCCTGCTGAAGATCGACCAGGTGTGCATCGACAACAATGTGTTTCGCATGCACTACAAGGCCACGGTGATCATCCTGATCGCCTTCTCGCTGCTGGTCACCTCGCGTCAGTATATCGGTGATCCGATCGATTGCATCGTCGACGAGATCCCACTGGGAGTGATGGACACC
Source organism: Drosophila nikananu (assembly GCA_008042635.1). NCBI lineage: Eukaryota > Metazoa > Arthropoda > Insecta > Diptera > Drosophilidae > Drosophila > Drosophila nikananu. Next base: position 27,202 of record VNJV01013041.1, read on the forward strand.
TATTGCTGGATCTACTCCACGTTCACCGTGCCGGAGCGTTTGACCGGCGTGACCGGACGCGATGTGGTGCAGCCGGGCGTGGGGTCGCATGTGGAGGGCGAGGATGAGGTGAAGTACCACAAGTACTATCAGTGGGTGTGCTTCGTCCTCTTCTTCCAGGCCATCCTCTTCTATGTGCCCCGCTACCTGTGGAAATCCTGGGAGGGCGGTCGCCTCAAGATGCTGGTCATGGACCTCAATAGCCCCATTGTGAACGAGGAGTGCAAGAATGATCGCAAGAAGATTCTCGTCGACTACTTCATTGGCAACCTGAATCGGCATAACTTCTACGCCTTCCGCTTCTTCGTCTGCGAAGCCCTCAATTTTGTGAATGTCATCGGTCAGATTTACTTTGTGGACTTCTTCCTGGATGGAGAGTTCAGCACGTACGGCAGCGATGTGCTCAAGTTCACCGAGATGGAGCCGGACGAGCGCATCGATCCGATGGCCCGGGTCTTTCCCAAGGTAACCAAGTGCACCTTCCACAAATACGGTCCCTCCGGCAACGTGCAGAAGTTCGACGGACTATGCGTGCTGCCGCTGAATATTGTCAACGAGAAGATCTATGTGTTCCTGTGGTTCTGGTTCATCATCCTGAGCATCCTGTCCGGCATCTCACTGATCTACCGGATCACCGTGGTGGCGGGTCCCAAGGTGCGTCACCTGCTGCTCCGCGCCCGCTCCCGCCTGGCCGAGAGCGAGGAGGTGGAACTGGTGGCCAACAAGTGCAACATCGGTGACTGGTTCCTGCTCTACCAGCTGGGTAAGAACATCGATCCGCTCATCTACAAAGAGGTCATCGCCGATCTGTCCCGCGAGATGGGCGGCGACGAGCACAGCGCCCACAAGCGGCCCTTCGACGCCTGAGCCGGAGTCCGGAATCCTGAGCGCAAGCCCGAGCCCAAGTGCCAGTAAGTATCCAAGAATACCCAGATTCCTATCCCATTTAAAGATATTTATCCCAAGATTTAGACACAGTTATTCAATTTAAGTATTCCCTTCTATATGACATTCGATTAGTATTAGGAAAACACAGATATTTATCGATATTAGGTTTCATCATATCGGTTTTTATCGATGTGCCTACACACGATACATACAACATATAGAAAAAAGAAATCTGGAATGCTCTTTTCACCTTTTTAAGAAGTTTTTCGTTTAAAGAACTTACCCCCCAAGACCTTAACTTATAATTGTAAATGTATGTTTTTCCAACACAACAAAGAAACACTTTTCACTGAGAGAGAAATAGAAAAAAAAAAGAAACAGAGAGAGCGAGAGAGAGTTCTTCTGGTCTTACGCGCTCATTTAAGCGTAACGCTAGCAGCAAAAAAAAAGAAATAAAGAAGAGAAGAGCACTAACCGGCTTCGGAGCGAGCGAGATGGCAGTTGCGCATGCGCAACAGCCAGGGATAGCTCTATCCTACTCAATCACAGCAAGCCAGCGAGCGAGAGAGAGAGAGAGAGAGAGAGAGAGAGAGAGATGGGAGAAACCAGTTTGACCAGCAGTTAAGTTAAAGACTGTTGCCATCAGGGCAAAAGAAGAAGAGAAAGAAACAAGAAAAGAAGAAGCAGAAGCAAAAGATTCTTTCCGACTTCTTTTGGCTTGGCATTTCTCTACATGCTGCCCTTTGAAATTCTCCAGCAGGCGGTTGTTTACATTCCACAACCATTTTGTTTCAAATCTGATAGTGATCATTGACTATGATATATGATGTCTTAGTTTCAATGATTATAGTGATCACATCAGATCATGGGGTCATAAGGTCTAAGTTCAGAATTTAACAACACTAGAAGAGTGATAGAAATGATTTAAAATCGGCCTTTCAGGATGCTTTAAGATCTGACTACATATATAACAAGTTCCTTTCCAGTTTTAATATTCAGATCGTGTCAACTACAGGGTATTTGATAGTCCAATTGCAACTTCCAGTGTTGGTCAGGCTACCGAGCTTGTTAGCTCATTATTTATTGTCGTTTCCATGGCCTCCGATTTTCTCAAAGTGCCCCGACCTCAAGATTTTGATAGTCTTAAGAGCACACGTAAAGAAAATCTAAGTTTATCTAATTTTAACTTAATTTTGTTTAGAAAAATATTAATTTTGATATTAAAATTGGGATTTTAAAGGACTGGAATTAATATTTTATAAATAGAAAATTCATTCATGGTTATTTGGTTTAATTGTACACTGTAATTGTGTTTTATAGATCCTTGTAGACTCTAGACAGCCTATTTATCATTTAAATGATCGAGTAACTTATTTAATTTTTTAATTTTTGTTGGTAGTGAAAAGAACATCTCAACGATCTTTTTTGGTTTTACATTTAGAGTTTCTTTCGGTGTGTTGAGTTATATATTTTTTATTTTGGGCACAGCAACGTCGTCTTTTGGACAGCGGAGATAAGAAAACAACGTCTCAACGTCGATTCTCCGTCTGTGAAACTCGTAATCAGCTCGGAGCTGCGAGTGGCATCGACTTGACTTTACCCCGGGCTCGACTCGACTCGACTCGACTCGACTCGACTCGACTTCTCTTGAGTTGCCCAATGTGCAGACATTTTCCACTGGAGGCGCGGGACATGCAATGCCAATTAGAAGTTGGGCAACTACGTGACAGTTTCGGGCACTTATCTAATCGAGGGCGGCGGGCTCCGTCATTCCGAGGCTCCCCAGTTTCCAGAAGCGGAGGGGTGGCCAAAGAAATAGAAACAGAAACAGAAACAGACCTGATAAGGTGCGAGATACAGATACCGCAAATGTTGATATACAGATACCAGATACATTTACAGACACCGAACAGACGCAGATGCTGTTGCCGTTGATTGGTGACAAAGTGTTGCAATTAGCACACATTTTCATTTCCATTTTCATTCTCATTTCGGATACAAATCCCCCTTCGGAATGGCCTCCTCACCTCTCAAGATCAGAGATCACAAGATCCATATGGATCGGTCTACTGGACCGTAGTCTCAATTAATGTCAGGCAGGCAGGCAGGCGGGCGGTCTGGCACACAATTTAAGCGGCCTCCGCAGCTTTTGATGATGATGATGATCGTAATCAACAAATAAGCGCTTCAAATGCTTCTCCTGCCTGCTGTTTGTGTATACCCAAAGTACACTCATGTGGTTTTCGTCTGACCGCCAATTTGAGGTATCAATGAATGAATGAATAGTCGGCTTTGTCACACCCAGAAGCCCACTTCCCACCCACTGGCTGCTACCCGCTTACTATATGTGGCCGCCTTTTGAATGAAACTAGAGGCAGGCACGCGAAAACTTTTGCTCTCCATTTGATTTGTACTTTACTTTTTGTTATTTTCACCATACACGCACTTAATTCGCCAAGTCGGCAACTCATTTCCCAGGCTTTTAATTGCATTAATTGCTTTCAATTAGCGCCGCAAAGCCAAGACTCGAACGAGGGGGGGCGGGAAAGAGTGTGAGGGCAAAAGTGAAACTCAAATTGAATAACGAAAAGCGAAAAGTTCGGAAAATGTCTATTATTTTCACCCGATCTTTGTCCAAGTTATTGTTTAAATATTCCCAGGTGATTAGAGTTTATTTTCCAATTGATTTATGAGGTTAATATTTCGTATATTATTAATGTGAAATTAAGTCAAAAGATCTAGTTAAAATTTGTTAAGTTAAATGTTAAGAAATAAAAGCAAAGTAATATTCCCTTTCTTTAAATTTATCAAGATTAACTGTGTCATATTTTAAACGCAATAATTTAGAATTGGAAATTATTAAGTTACTTTTAATTAAATCTAAATCAGACTGACAGCTGTCAAGGAACCCAAATGTTGTATAATCCCACAATCTTATCTTTATTTTGCTTTAATTTTCCACCGTCATCTTTCAACATATTTCTGATATCTCAGGGACAAAAGATATAGTATAATAATGTGTAAATAAACTTAACTCTCTCTCTGTCTTCTCATTGCAGTTTCACGCAGCCGAAATTGGGTTAAGACGATGATAAGATGCAGTCGGAAATTGGGGTAATCGGAAATCGGAAAATCGGAGCAGTGGGGGGGGAGGAAGCCAAGCCGACGATGTAGATGAGGCCTTTCGAGCTAATGACGAGCTAATGAACACATATCAACGAATTCCATGGTAAAAACAAGAAACAAGAGGGCCAAATGCCACAACAACCGTTTTGTGTTTACTGTTTTGCAAGCAACAACAAGACACGTACAATTACAATTACAACAATAAACTACAACAATCATAACAATAACAAGTAACAATAATAACAGATACTAGCCGCAGCCAGAGAGATGTAAGCTATAAAGATGGAGAGCCAGGGATCAGGAAGAATCAACAAATTAACAAAAAATTCAACAAGTTCAACATAATTCAAGAAATTCAACAAAATTCAACAAAATTCAACAAAATTCAACAAAATTCAACAAAATTCAACAAAATTCAACAAAATTCAACAATTCTTGAATTCTAAAGTTCCCGATCCCAGGCCATGCCAATCTCGAAGAGCATTTTGGAACCTTTAAAAGACAGGAGAAATGACATTTGTCAAAACACTAAAAATGTACGAGTATATATTATATATTTTTTTGTGCGAGATATGATAGATCTACTATATACATACACACACACAGACACACACATCCATATATATTTTTAGTGAGCAATTACACACACATATATATTTATACATAAATATACAGACGTACAGAAAGATATATACATAAATATAAATATATATTTATGAATGCCACATGCGAGTAATATTTATGCTAAGAGTTGTGATCATTGATTAAGACAAGGAAAAAAAATGCAAAAAATGCTAAACAAAAAAAAAACAAACAAAATACAAAAAAAAAAAACAAAACGACAAACAATAATTTACACATAGTAAAGAAAAAAACGCCAGCAAATATAATACATATATATTTTATTTCAATTTTTACACTTTTAATTTAGCAATTTTCGCCAGCAAATAATAATTATACAAAACCATAATTTTAGTACTTTAGTTCCCTTTACTTTTTTTTTTGCATGTCTTTGGTAGCATTTATTTAGTTTAGCAAAAATTTTTTTTTATATACACACACACGAACTCATCGGTAAAGAAGAGCAATCAATTTGAATATATATATATATATATATTATATATATATGTGTATGTTTATAGGCGTATATATTTTTGTAAAGAAGAAAGCTAAATACAATAAATATATATGTATACATTTAGCATTAAGTGTAAGCGTGGAAAAGACAAACAAACAAACAAACAAAAAATGAAAGACTCAAAAGCAATATTTAATGAGAGGAAAAAATGCAAGAAAATCAAGGAGGAAAAGCAATGGAAAATCAAATAAACGTTTGTATATCCGCAAGACGATGATTAGCGAGCCAAGCCCTAAGCTAAGTTTCAATTTCAATTCCATATACTTATAAATACTTACATTAAACGAAAATAAAACCCACACAAAACATATGATGACGATTTCTTTTATGGTTTTAATATTTGTTGTGTGTCCAACACACAACACACGCAACACGGCCACATTTCAAGTGAAAATAAACAAGAAAATAAAACAAGGAAAATCAAAGCAAATATGGAAATATCTTATCTTGTGGGGGCCAAGGGGGTTTTCTCTACTTTTACACTTCTCCACTTCTCCACTTGGGGCAATTACATCCAAAGTACTTTCGGGGGGGAACACCTGAAAGGTTCTCTTCTCTCCTTTAGACCCTCTAGGTTCTCCCCCCTATAGTTTACAATTTATGACCAGTTTTTTTTTTGTGTAGTTTTCTAGTTCCCGAAACGTGTTTACTTTGGGCAAACTTTGGAGCGAACTCAGTCGCGGTCTTTGACCCGCTTGCTGATCCCCCAAGCACCTCGTTCGGTGCTTAAATATTTCTTTGTTCCCATAAACTAGTCTTTTTTTACTTAAGGTGGATATGGAATATACATTACAATTAATTAGAAATTTCTCAACCTACATGTACTATGTATGAATATTCATCATTTTGGTACCAGACTAACTCAACTATTATTTGTAAAAATTACATTTTCAGGCTTAAAAGAACAAGCAACCAAAGTTGACTCACATTTCGTTCGTTTTCGGCTGTGAATGTGCAACAGGTGTCGACGCAGTCACACTTGTTCACATCCTGTTTATATTCGAATACGAAAACCCACTCATATTGGGTTTCCGCTCGTGCCAATATCGACTTTAATCCCATGATTCTACGGGTGCATTTCTTAGGCCATTAAGAGGCGTCACCGATTACTCAGGCAAAAGTATCGAAAGGGTCTGATTGCGCCAATCGATCCGCAGAGCCGGCCCAATGAGCTGGCAGCTTTGTTGATTCGAATAACAATTCGAAGGTTTTTATTTTACATTCAATTAGGTATTTGATTAAAAGTAATTTATCTTAAGCAGAGTAAGGTGAATTTTATATTTGAATATGTATGTATTTAAGAGATTTTATACCCCATCACTTGTTAAGTTAATTAATCGGGGAATTATGAATTCATGATGACAAGCAATACTGTCCAGTTTACCTTAAAAAAGATTCTACAAAATTTCCATAAAACTTAAAACCAATCCATATTTAAGGTCATAATATTATCATTGAGAACAATCCAGCTCATTTGGATTTTGGATTTTTTTAAACGCTTAAATTAATTTAATAGAAAACTTATCACTTTCATAAACTCCACCTTAACTATATATAACAATCAAAGATATATCATATCTTAATAACCTTGTCTAACCTAACCTCATTTTAGGTAATCCCAAGATCCCAATTTAAAGTGTCCTAAGAGGTATATAGCAGGCTTTTTGTATTATATTTATTATCTTAAATATTAACTTTACTCTATTTCTTAAATAAAAGATCCTAAAAACCTTTCCTAACCTCATGTTAGCTAATGTCATGATTTACTCATATAATAAACACATGTTATGATTTATTTAGAAGGTACATCCTTAGGGTTTATGGGATGTTTAACTATCTGAATTATTTAATATATTAACTATATTTTTCCCCTACATATTATTATAAAATCATTTCTATGCTGTGATTTAACTCTATGTTATAATATTTACTATTCGCAACATGAAACTGTCGCAATTCCCGCTCCCTCGTCGCCATTCACATCGAAAGTGTGGCAATAGACGAGAAGATGTTGAGCAAATTAGCATATCAAATTGAGTTAAACGCTGCAATTGGCCCCAATAAATACGTAAATAAATATTACGGCATGTGGAGGAGAGCCAAGGGAAAGCGAAAATGCTGTGTGCGAAAATGGAAATGGAAATGGGAAACGGGTTCGACAAACTCTCTCGCACACAGCAAATGTCAAAGTTCTGACTTATTTTTTAATTGAATTGAATTTTTTTTTGTAATGCATTCCAAGGGCTAAAAATAATACGCAGGGGAGAGACTCAATTGATATGTCTGGCAGGGCATTTCAATTGTTTATTGAATGTAATTTAAGTATATGTCATAAGGTTTGAAAGTTTTTTTTTATATATTTTTATATTTTAGTTATTTATTTGGTTTGTTATTTAAGCATACTTTTTGGTTTTAATATTGAAATGTATCTTGTTTTAAATCATTGTTCTTTGGTTATATATTTTTTATCCATCTATCCATCTATCCATCTATCCATCTATCCATCTATCCATCTATCCATCTATCCATCTATCCATCTATCCATCTATCCATCTATCCATCTATCCATCTATCCATCTATCCATCTATCCATCTATCCATCTATCCATCTATCCATCTATCCATCTATCCAT
>VNJV01013046.1:0-47153 GCA_008042635.1 Drosophila nikananu
TAACTTTATGTACAACTAAGCCAAATAATTTTATTTACAGTGCAAGTACTCAGTCAATCTTTAATCATTTGTCGATTATTGTTTGCTATCTCCATGCATATTTGTGAGAGTAGCTAGAATAATTTATGAAGGCTAAATAAATGGTAGAACAATTAATTTTTTTGTTTTTTTTTTTGTGCCTGTGCACTTTTAAAAATTTAACTAACCCTGGTCAAAGTCACTATCTTTTTTGGCCTGAAACGGAGAGAGGGTTTTGCTGATGGAGCTGGAGACCATCAAAGCAGAGATAAAATATATGGCTGATGTGTTTTATAATCGCCACTGCGAGAGGTGGCATCAGCAGCCGCAGCAGCCGAAGGCCCTGCTCGTTTCGTTTCGTTTTACATGGCCGAGTCCTTTCGCCAGGACCAAACATTCTGTCAGTCGAGTGAAAGTTCTTTAGCGCAGCGGACGTGTCCGCAAATACCAATATTATTTGTTGGTTTGGCGCGCTTTCAAAGTGTTGAAATTGTTAATGTTTTAGTTGGAGTAACTTTTCTTTTTTGGTGTTTTGTTTGGTTTTAGAGTTGATTTTTTTGTTGTTGTTGTGTAAAGTGTATTCAACATGAGGGACCATCCGTTGGTGCCCAATGTGTTCCGTGTGGCCTCCACACATAGCATCAACAGCGAGAATCCCTACAGCAGTGCTTACAAGTCAGCTAAGAACACCAGCAACTGCAATACGCAGCAACAGCACCAGCAGCAGCAACAGCAACAACACCAACAGCAGCAACAGCAACACCAACAGCAGCAGCAACAACACCAACAGCAGCAACAGCAACAGCAACACCAACAGCAACACCAACAAAATCAACAACACCAACAGCAACACCAACAACACCAACAACAGCAACACCAACACCAACAGCATCACCATGGTAGCAATGCCATTGAACAACAGCCACTACTTCCCCCGCCGCCTCCACCAATTGCTGTGCATCAGTTGACCACCAGCGCTTCCATTGAGCACAGTCATCCCTCGCAGCAGCTACAGCTGCAACACCAACACCAACAGCAGCAGCAACACTCGCCGTATGCAACTTTGCCACGTGGCCAGCGCTTTGCTCCGGAGCAACAGCAGCAAACTGGTGTGATCAACACCATCTCTGGCAGTATTCCGGCCACTGGATTTGGCACTATGTCTGGCAGTTTCAGTGAACTGCATCTCAACAATATTAGCAATATGGGCAATCACAACAGCAACAGCAACAGCAACAATACTAGAAGCAACAGCAGCCACCGACGACAGCAGCAGCAGCAGCGACAGGTGGCAGCCCTGGGTCACTACAAGACAGCCAAGGAGGTGCAACAGCAGCAACATCAAAAGCAGCAACAGCACCTGCAGCAGCACCAACGACAGCAGCAACAGCATCGTCTAGGCACTGGTGTTGCTGGTGGCGTTACCGATCCACAAGGTAGAATCACCAGCATGGGTAACGTCAGCGGGAGTTACCTGTGGCTTCTCACACCTGTTGCCGCCAGGTTAGTTAAGTCTCGAAATTTATTAGGTAATCTCTGATAGCGTAATTATTTAGACATTTGAAAATAATATTTATTGAATTAAAATGGATTAATGAAGTGTATAAATTTTAGCCTACGCTAAATTAGGACATAGGGGACATTCAGTTACCTTTCTTCGACACACCGCTAACTTGGCCAAGATTCATCGATGATTACTTTTTAGTACACGATTAAAGCGGATGTGTACGAAGATAGTGAGGGTGCTGCGGGGAGTTGCCTCTATTTATCGGTGTGAGAGATGAAGAGAGATTGGGATAGATCGAGAGAGAAACAGAGATAGGGAGAGGGAGAAAAAGAGCGAGATTGAGAAAAAAAGAGAAAGAGAGGGGAGAATTAGAAAAAATGAAATAAATTGGCCATTTTTAAAGAATAAATGTAAATGTTACATCGTCAAAATTGTCAAAAATTGGCCAAAAATTAGAGGCAGAGTTTTAAATGCAGAAAAGTTCTCCTCTAAGAACCAAGAAGAAAAAACCAAACCAGAAATCTGAAATCGGTTGAGTTTAAGCCAAGTTATGATAAAAAAACCGCCTTTAAGGTGTTGGGGATTTTTGAGCCAAAAAAATACCCACTTTTTTCCTAAAAAAATTGACAAAAAAAATTTCCAAAAATTAGAAATGTTCTCCTATAAAAACTAAGAAGAAAAAACGAAACCAGACTGAAATCGATTGAGTTTAAGCCAAATTATGATCAAAAAACCCCTTTAAGGTGTTGGGAATTTAACTCCTGCAAATTTCCTGTTTCCCAGTTCTGTTTAAAGCAACTAAAGCAATGCTATAAGAGCGATTATAAAGTTTCACGTGGCAGCCACAACGACATCAGTCGCAGGAGTAGCAGCAGCAGCCTCACAGCAAACGGAACTGGTACTGGCAGCTCGTCCTTGTCACAAGAGCAACCAAGAAACATCCTTGGCTGCCTCCTTCAGCCTTGTTGCTTGGCAAATAATTGTGTTAGCAACACAAATCACTGCAAAGTGGGCTTAATTTGTTCGCAAACTATTTCGCACGAAGGTGCCACAGAGAGAGAAATCAAGGTCTGTCTTAACAACACATTTTTTTTTGTTACCAGAGTTTGGGTGAAATATAATAATTAATCAATTAACATTCTGGTATATAACTAAAAAAGAACAATCACTACTGCGTGAGGGGAAGCAATTCAGAAACTACTAAGGGCTTAGAGGTGGAGAAATGTCCCCGTGCCATGTTTGCGATTCTTCTGCAGATTCCGATCGCAGGCGCCGAGTGTATGCATGCGCTTGAAGCCCGCCGTGCGAAAGATCTGGCCACACCTATCGCACTTGTGTGGCCAGCTGTGATGTCCAGTGTCCCGTTGATGCTTACTCATGCAGCGTCTTTAACGAGATATTCGAATACATATATATTTTTTGTATATTTCAATTATTATTATATATAAAAATTAATAAAATATGAAGGAGAAAAACCCACCGCAAATCAAACTCCTGCAGGCAACTGGCCTCGGGGCAGATAAAGATGCGAGGCGGCACAGTAAACTTGAATTGTTTTTCCACTGGCATGTTCTCCTTGTCCTCGGGGACAAACTCAGACTTCAGGTTGGGCATCAAGGTGATCTTGGGCAGTTGAAGCTTCTGTATATCAACCAGTTTATAGGTGCTGTTGGGCTCCACCTGCTGCTCTAGGGCTTCTTGCTTCACTTCCTTCTTCAAGTTGATCTCAATCAACTGGCTCACCACTTCGGATTTCTCCAAATCCTGGTCTTCATTGATCTCCTCACCTGGCAGTCCGCCCACCTGTTGCGCAAAGTCAGAGACAATCTTGGCCATTGTGGTCGCGTTAGGACGACGTCCACGTTGCCGGAACCTGACATTGTGGCTAAATTCATGATTGGCCGCCATGGGATCATATTTGGGCATCAGTTCTTCGCAGTTACGCTCCTCGAGGGTGCGCCGGACCACAATGCTGAGCTGATCACTGGCCAGCCACTCGTCGCTGGTGTACTTCTCGGTGGACTGCTTGTTCACCTCCTGGTATGACTTGAAGCGTCGTCGAGTGGATCTGTCTATGGTCTCCAGCTGTTCGGTCTCCTTGGGTCTCTCGTACAGGGGCAAGCTTGGGTGCAAGGTTCGAGCAGCTAAATCAAAGATTACTTAATTAGTATTCAAGTTTTCATGTTCACCACTCAGGACGCGGTTCGTTCACCTTCGTAACGCTCGTAGAACTCTTTGCGTTTATTATCGTAACGATTGGAAAACAGGCTTCGCATTGTTGGGCGTTTTGTTTTGTCTTCTCTTGAAAAGCTCCTGAAATGCGGAAACTACGTGGAGAATAAATATGGCAAGTGCAAAATGGTTAAAGTAGACACCAATTTGGGCTGTGAGAATTACCAGCTGCCTTTGACAGTTGCAAAAAGTTTGGTGACAATCCTGCCAAGGCCAAAGGTGTTGCCACTTTTCGCCTTTATGCTTTTATAATTGCAAAGATTATTGTTTTTTCCTCTGGTATTATAAACTAATTTGTAAGAGAAGAGCTGGCATCACAAGCTCGTGAAACTAGCTAAAAAAAAGCAGTTGGTATTATGCTTCTTAATTTTTATAAAGTCTTAAAAGTCTTTTTATAATTTCAGTGAATTTTTCAAATTTAATATGTAAATTGTAAAATGAAATAATTTGCAAAATTCGAGGTTCATTAAAAATCGTATGGAGTTACGAATCTTAATTTTACAAGGTCTTTGGTTAGGAATTTCGAATTTGTTGAATGAATTTTTAAATTAATATTTTTAAAGTAAAACTCGCTTGACCAAACCGTGAAAATTCGAGCGATATAAAATCGTATTCAAAATATTTTTAAAAAAATGTTCCAAACTGAAAAAGTATCATTGCTTCGGTTATAAAAAAATATATCAAGGGTAAAAATAAAAATGGGACACTAATCAACACACTTCTGCTTTGGCAAATATCAACCTGGCGAGCTAAACAAATATTTAGCTTCTGAGCCAGCACCCAGAGTACTCACGAATGTATTCATGAGTAAGTACCTGAGGGCAACGCAGCCGCGACAAAAAATAAAAACCAAAAATACCCAACACCCACTGACCTTTTTTCTTTATTGCATTTCAATTGCTGCTTTTTCGCAAATACATATTTTAGCGTCAACAATTTTATTTAAGCCAGTTCTCGTTGTTTTTTTTTTTTGGGCACGACATTTATTTGCATACCACAGTGAGTGTATGTGTGTGTGGGTGTGAGTGTGTGTGTGCGCTCGACAGGATGTGGAGAAAGGATGTGTGAGACCCGCAGCACACATTAACTTTCTTTTTGTTTTTGCAGATTTTTGGCATCGCTCTTTGGGGCCAATGCCCCTTCTGCCACAGACCACAGGGTCAGGTTGAAGTATTTTTTAATCAGCAGACACACACACACAGACACTTCATTTTCGCATTGAATCCATCATAGGAATTTTCCTTGATTACTTTGCAACGCAGTTCCTGAATTCGATTTGTGGAATGCAACAAGAAAAATATACGTAATACATTTTAAACGATCCGAAAATCAGTGGATACTTAAGTATTGAAGTCAATTTCTCTTCGTGGGTAAAAACTAAGGCAGTATTTAAAAAAATGTTTATATTACCATAATAAATAATAATAAATAAATTAAGTTTACTCCATAACTTAATCTTAGAATTGCTAGCTAGTTTGGCTATTGTTTTGCTTTATTTATAAATATATTTATCTAATTGCGTATTATCGTTGCCACCTAATTTAACCCCAGTGAGGTTAGTTGCACCCTGCCACGTGTTGAGGTGGAATTTAAAGAATCCAATTTCGTGTGTACTTAAATTAATGACATGGCATTCAAGCACAGCATTTTCCCTCATTTTATCAACATAATTAGTTAAAAGCAGTTTTGAATGCGACTTACTTGGCTTTTACTTTGGAGATTCGGCTTACAGTGTTGGTTACCACCTCTCTGTTTTAAATTAGATGGCAACTCTAAGCAAAATGGTAAACAAACTTTGCAAATTTGCAACAAACAGTGAACTTTATTGAATAATAATATTATACTATTCTCGCGGGATGAAGTCCAGATGAAGGGGAACAACGCTAATAGAATTATTTGCCTAGTATTAGTTTATAAATAAAAAAAATTTAACTTTCAATTGGATTTTTTTTCCACAAGATGGAGGCCGCATGTTTATATAAATTTTAGTTGGAAAAAAAAAACCAAAATAGTTTGTTTTAATCTAGGCAAGTTTTTATTTTAGACAGGCAATACGAATAATACTGTTTTATAAATACGAATACGGTTTAAATATTGTGTTTACCTATGTAAATTATTCAATTATTCTTAAACTTAATTTCACTTACGATTCTATGAATGCGTCGCTCAAGTATGACTGTCTGTCTTTTTATCAGAATACCTAGAAATAATCGATAGGTAAACTTTTAAATTAATGGAAAAAGAACAAAATAGATATATTTTATATGTGTTCTTGTACTAGTTCTTAGCGGTGATATGTGGTTTATAATTAAGTTGTTGATTTGAATAATGCCCTTACAGATTAATTTCATATAAATTCAAAGGCAATTGAAGTAAAATAAACGCACTCTCTCTCAGATCTCTCAACAAAATTTCAAGGAAGCCAAGAAGCTAACTCATAAAATTCCACAAGCAAAATATCGTTTGACCTAATGCTTCTTAATCTTTCTACTATCGTTTGCCTAATTATTATTAAATTTAATTATTATTATTATACCAACTGAAATTTGAATAATTTTTTCTTGCAGCATTTCGGTGGCCATTGTCATCGCCGCCCTTGCAGGACCCCAATGGCTTTTCACAGAGGAAAAGCTGCCCAATTATAAGTACAATGGGACTGCCAACATAAATGCTGTGGACGATGGCGCCTATGTCACCAAATACACCAAGTCGAGCCTGTGGATACTGTGCAGCACGCAGCCAGGTGAGTGCTGGGGCAACAGTTTTTCAAGCCATGAAGATGCTTTTGAAAAATGAAGACGAATGGGACAGGTGTCGATTTTGGAATGTGGATTGTCTTCTTTTTTTTGTTTTATTGAACTGCAGTTTCTGAAAAACTGAAATTGCGCATACGTCATGTGGGCTTTGGCTTTTGCAAAACCAAAGCGCAATCAGGCTGGCAGATCCATCAATCAATCAATCATTCAGTCAGGCTCTCAATTAACAGGAAAAGTTTTATAAAAAATTGCCTGTTTTTGTTCATTTAATATTTCACAAAAAAAGTGGAAAGGGCGGGTTGATTTACAAAGGAAAATACAAAACATTTGGTTTAATATTCTTTAAAAATATACAGAGATAGTGGAAAATTGTAATCAAATTGTTTCGAATTATAATTTTATTTTTCTTGGGAATTATTTATGCAATTAAGAGGAGTCTACAAACTTATTAAAAAATGTAGGACCATATATATTTCTAAATATATATATATATTAATAACATATTTCTAAAAAATGCCTTTATTTTTATTTCCAAAGGACTCGATGTGGATTCTTATAATTGCATTAAGATTGATTATTTTCCCAAGGAGGGCTATCAACCGGATCCGCATGACTCAACTGCGGCGATACCCTGTAAGTACACAGCAAATGTAAATATATATACATATATATTAATTAATAGTAAATAAATAATAGGAATAATATTATAAACAAAAAATAATTATTTTAACAAGGAAATGGCGTCTTAGAAAAATAATTTATGAAGACTCAGCTGCCTAGGTTGTTGTCATATTACAGGATATTTTTGTATTAACATTAAATATTGAATTATATAATTTTATAGATACTGTCACCAAGTCGTGTCCCATTTTTCTGGCCGCGGGTGTCTTCCTGATGATCAGCTTTATAGTCTTTCTAATCCCCACTTGTTCGCATCGAAATAATCTGTATTACTTCAGTGCCGGAATTCTCTTCATTGTGAGCGGTAAGCCATCATCCTCTGGAGTTCTACTGATGGCGATGAAAGGAATATCCTTTTGATTCTCAGGTCTGGTGATGCTAATTGGACTGATTGCCTATATATCAATACTGAAGGCGGAGATTGGATCGAAACTGCGCCCGCGATCCCCACTTCAGCCGGCCCTCGTCAAGGTCACTTATGGCCAGAGTTTCTTTCTCTTTGTCTTTGGATTTATTGTCACCGAATTTGTGGGTGTATTGAATATATTCCTCTTCATAAACCTGCAGGAGGTCAGCTACTACAGTGTGAGTATCGATTATATTGAGAGAATATCAATATTTATTGATAGATATCGATACATAATTTGATATTTTATCCTGCAATGTGCAAAAAATCGATATTCTGTTTGATATTTTGAACAAAGATCCGTGGAAATGGAGAAAAGTTTATTATATTTCGATTATTTTAAACTTAAATGAAATATTTATTAATTACAAAAAAGCAATGTAAATATTTTAATATTTGGTTCTTCCACAAATCAATATTTTGATAGAATAATTTAATAGGAAAAGAAGACAAATAAATTACATTTTTGGATTATATTTTTATGTCAATGTTAGAAGCCATATTTTTCAATACTTAAAAAAATGTTTTACTTAAATGATCCCGTGCATACTTTAATCCTAGGGGCAGTCCCTGGCTACCTCATATTTCTGCGGTTTTAGTGCAAAAACTTGTTGGCTTAAATGCATACTATACATATTGCAGGAGTTGTCCCTGGAGGTAGCATTCATCTACTCGTATTTCTTCGCGCTCTTTTTGTAGCAAAATATATATTTTTGCTCCCTACATTCTCATCTGTATTTTCCCATCAATCTACTTATGCTAAAGCGGTTGCCCTGCTTCAGCGTAGCCAATATGCAGGCCAAGTTCAAGGAGGACCAGCAGCAGCCACCCATGAGCCACTCCTACAAGCGGTACAAGCAGCCTGGGAATGCCGGCAGCCAGGAAGGACTCAGTGTGCCGAATCGCAATGGCCGGGATCTGCTTCAGCCGCAAAGAAACCACGACCAGGACCAGGCGACTGTGCCGCAGTCCGGAATCCTGCGAAGCACCACCCTCAATCCACGACAGCATCAGGTGCATGATGCACGCCGTGGACAGCAGACGGGGGGATATCCTGGTCAGGCCCAGACGCTGCCGGGAGCTTGTCGCAAACATCCAAATGCTGGATCGAATTTAAACCTAAACAACGATCTGGCCAGGCGGTGAGTGAAGCTATTAATGAACTTAACTTAATTAATAAATAAACATAAATGAATTCATTAACTTTTAGATTCTATTTTGAGAAGCCGGCAGTGTCCAAGTGCAACCTGCACTCTCGCAGCTTTGCCAAATCGCTGAACGAACTTTGCACTGAGACATCCGTTCCCATGGCAGCAGCATCTTCTCCTGTCCCCCTGCCCGATCCCTTGCCTGCTCCCGCCCTCTTTGCCGATCTGCCGCAGGAATTTCCACTGACACGCTCAGTGTCCACGGCCACGGATATTTACACGGCACCAACAGCACCTGCAGCGGCCTCCTCCTCCTCCTCCTCCTCTGCTCAAATGAAGGGGAAACAGCAGCGGAACATGGCCACCAATACCAGGTCGAGGTCGGGTCTAGGTTCAGGTTCAGGTTCAGGTTCAGGTCAAGGTTCAGGCCTGGACGATGCCCAGTCCCGTTTGTGCGGCCTGAAGCGGGGACTGCGAAAGACCAAGGACGAACTGTTTCAGGAGTTTTGCCGCCGGGCGGGAATGCGCAGCAAGCCCAAGAATATTTACTACATCAGTGGCGGGGACGAGGGCGAGGAAGGTGGTGCCCAGGAGGTGGTCAAGCGGGATGATCCCCTGGCCAGTCCAGCCTTGAATTCAAATCCAAATGCAGACAATGATGAGGACGACGATGACGATGCCGATGGCGATGATCATGGTTTCAGGCAGTTCCGCCTGGAGGAGGATCACCTCTATGTTGTGGGCGGTGAGTTGAAGTTAATAAAGTAAATGGAAATGCTTAAATATCATATATACTTTTCCATATCCAGATCATGCCCAGTTGGTGGTTCCTCGCCGGTCGTCAATGTGCGTGGATTCCATGGGACAGAACCTGCGCCGTTTGAACTCCAATCTATCGCTGCACACGGATCCCAGTTATCCCGGTGTGGGTTATCCCAATATGCGAATGTCCCTGCCGCCGGCGGCCAGTGATCTTGGCCAGAGCCGAACTTTGCCGCGCTGCTTCCTCCGGCAGTCCTCGGATTCCCTGCAAAGCGGCTTCTTCGGTCTCGGTTCCAGTCAGCAGAGGTTCTCCCAATTGATGTTGAACTCGCAGCAGTTGCAGAAGCAACAGCCCCAGCAGCAGAATTGCTACCTCTCCACTTTGGCCCTGCCGCAGGTATCGCAGGTATCGCAGGCTCCACCGCCACCTCCAAAGTCTCAGGTGCAGTGGCCCGTGGCAATACCCTCGTCGCCATCAAACTACTCGAATGGCTATCAACAGCATCCGCAGCCGATTTATCCAACATCCAACGGTGGAGTGATGGCACCAGGAACAACTTCTGGAGTCGCAGGACAACCGGCAAAATTTCAACGTGGCTATGCCTTTGATGATGCCCAACGCAGATCTAGTTTCGTGAGTGAGGCCTTCGATCTGGATGAGATCGAAAGGGAAAGACGGCGCTCCCATGCCAGCCTCTTTGGCATCAATCAAATAGATCCCTATGATCTCATCAATGGCACAGCCGTCTAAGCAAAATAGTTATTCTATCCAATGTCATAAAAGAAAACTAATACTGAAAGGTATGATACCGAAGAGAATAGTAAGAATAAGATGCATAACGCCAGGAGAGAGCTTGGAGTAAGATGGGAGAGCGCCAGGAAAGAGCTAGGAGAGAGCTAGGAGATAGACGGGAGAGAGCTAGGAGTGAGCCTGGAGTGAGACAGGTGAGAGCCTGGAGAGAGGCAGAAGAGAGCCAGGAGAGAGCCATAAAAATGCTATAAGAGAGCCCGGAGAGCGCTTTACAATCTATTGGCGTCATGCTTCTTATTATTAATATTGTCTTTGGTTTAACCAAGAGCTCATTGACCCTAGTTTTTTTTTTAATAATAAAATATTCTACAAAACTATCTATTGAATGAAAATATGTAAGAAAATTAAAGAAAAATTTAAAAAAATCTTGATAAAAGGTTTATATGTACATCTGTAAATGCGCACAACTTTAGGCAGATGAAATTGAAATATATAAATGTATACTAGTTTATATGGAAATACACAGGTCTGGGAAAATAATAAATCGATGCGCACAATTTTTGGCACAGAGAAAAAACTCAATATACCAGTATATTTTATTTATCTCAATTGGGGTTAGTATAAATTAAATTAAATATTAGCTCCGTTAAGCTAGGTATCGCTCTTAAGCACACAACCCCGGTGAGGCCAGGTGAGTTCTGGGTCAGGCACAACCACCCCCAAAGTTGGCTGGATTTTAATTAAAAGTCGACCAAAGTCTAGTCTGTGATTTGTGGTCTCCCGTCGGAGATCGGGGCCATTGGGAGGGGGGACGACGACCGACCGAAGCCAAATCAATTTCCAATAAACAATGAATAATGAAATCAGCAGCTCATGTCACCTCAATGTGTGCAATTCTATTAACTTTCGCACAATTGGCTATTGAAAATAATCACATTCATTACAAATTGTGAAAGTCCGCAGAACAGAACCTCGAAACTCAATTTAAAAAAGGCCTAAGGCATTGATTTAGAAAATAAAATTGCTATTAGAAGTAAATTGGTTTGGCTTCTGGGAGAAGGTTAACCAATATCCAATCCTGCTTAGCCGCAGGATATTGTAGCCAACGCAGAGAGGGAGAATGAGTCAAAAGTATTTATAAAAAATAGTACAACATTTAAGACAGTCACTGATTATATAATAAATTGGTTTAATAATATGCAATATATACTTATTGCAATAATCACAGATTCCTACACAAATTACAAGCTGATTGGAGATTGGAGAGCAAAAACCGTGATATATCGACACAAATAATTGCATATAGAAAATTTAGTGGTATATAATTATCGATTTTTTTTTGAACTAATTAATTTACTAATTATTTTGATAATTTAAAATTTTAGAGGGACTGCTTCTGTTTGATGAACGAATTCGGTGAGGAATTCTGTGTGCATCAGGGATGACCTGTGGCATGCATTCCCAAATCAGCTTGTGGTAAGCGAGAAGTTCAGGTAACTGAAATGTACGCTTCTGCCTTCCATCAAAAATTCTGTACTGTTGGCCAAGGAGTTTTTCTCTTCTACATGTTTTCCATTAATTAAAATTGTAATAATATATAAGTATAATTACAAAAATAAAAATATCTAAGCAATTTATTGTAACAAAATTAAATTTGTTTTTTATTTAAAGGATTAAGTACTAAAAATCCAACAATTATAAGAAACTAGAGGTAAATATTCATAAATAGTATTGCAAAAGCGTCAATGCAAAATAGATACAATAATTATAATGAACTTAACGAAAATAGCGAACCAAAGTGGCCCAACAGCTCTTTATTTATTGAAATACCACCTCCGTTTTGTTATATGTTATACACATGTTTTGCAATGTCTAAAATTGGAATTAAAAAAAAAAAAAACAAAAAACAAAGTCTACAAGTTCATGCGCTTCCAGAACTCTTGGCTATATGAGACCTCCGGCGTTGTGTCCGGACCCATTACGGCGCTGGCAACCAGCTCCTCGAACGATCCACCGGCTGATCTCTTCTTGGGCAGGCTGCCTGGCGTTGTGCTGGTGCTGGTGCTGGTGCTGGAGCTGGAGCTGGAACTGATGTCTGGCAGCTGCTGCTCCGATTCCTGGATCGGATACAGAGTGGGTGCGGTGTGGGGTCGTGGCGGCACTAGGCTAACATTCTCCACTCCCGTTGTGGGAGCACTTAGAGGTCTCTTAGAGGCTGCAGATATGTTTAGCTTTAAAGACTTTTTGGCAGACGACTTGGCCTTGGCTGGGGGCACCAAGGGACCACCGAACAGCAGCTCCATCTTGGCCATAGACTGCTGGAGCTTTTCACTGGGCGATCGGTTGACTCTCAGGGCGGGATCCTCCACGCTGGAGCTATCGCTGCTGCTGTCCAACAGGGGATCGGGGGACTGCAGGCCGAGGGCTTCCTTAGCCCGCCGCAGGAGCAGCTTCATCTCATCGTTGCTGCTGATGATGCTCTGCGAGGCCGTGATATCGGAAAGATCTGTTGGCTTGACGACACTGAGTACCTTGGGCTTCTCCGTTGGTATCCATTCTGATGATGACGGCTGCTGGAGCAGCTGCTCTTGCTGCTCCATCTCTGCCACCTTCTGCTCCAGACTAATCTCACTCAGCAGTTTCTTGCGCGCCTCGGAAATGGCATTTGTGAAATGATACTTGTCCTGGTCTTGGTTCTCCTCCAGCTCCGACAGCCAGAGCGGTGAGGACAAGTTGGAGTCCAGCTTTGGTGGCTGATTTTGCTGCACCTCATCATCATCATCCCTCAGTGGGGCAGCATCATCTTCCTGGCGAATCCTTCGCTGCCGACTCATAAAGCTGTCCAGGGTGCGATCCAATTGTTCATGCTGCTCTCTCAGCTGAGAGATTGTTGGAATCCTTCGCGGTTTGTGGGAATCCTTGCCGCCTTTCTGGTTGCCGCCTGGGCTGGGTGTGTTGGCCTTCGACTTCTCCAAATAACTGAGGAAGCTTTGCTCCAGCATGTCGCTCTCCTCTTCCAGCTGCTTCATGCGATTCCTAAAGGGAAGTTGGGTTACCTTAAGTTTCATATTATCAGAGATGGGTTGTCAAAACTTACTTGGCACTGAGCAGAGCCTCTTCAAAGCTGGGTCCTTGGGTAGGTTGGCCTAGGGATAAAATGGGCTGTGGCTGTGGTGGTTCTATGGTGTTGGTGGCCACATCATGTAGTGAAGGCTTTACGGGAGGTTTTGCGAGTGGAGTGGGACTCTCCTGTAATGGCTGTGCAGATCCTGAGGCAGGAACGGCAGCCCCACTGACCTTGGACGGTGCTGGCTCATCGCTGGCAGCAGCAGTTTCTGGAGGAGGTACCCCAGTAGCAGGCACACTAGCTTTGTCCCCAGAAGGAAGAAGATTTTTTTTATCGACTGGCTGCTTATCCACCGAGGGCAGAGTCTCCGGCGAGTTAGCTGAAGGATCCCTGGCGCTGTCAATATCACTTTTCGGGAGTATTGATTTCCTTGAATGAGTTTTAGTGCTGGCTGCTGACCTGCCCGAAAGACCTCCTGCAGCCGTTCCATCCACAGGATCACTGGATTCGGAGTTCTTGTAGTACCTATAATGTGCTGTCAAGCGCGGATCAAGGGGTATATAGGCCGTAGGAACTGCTATTCCAGCTGGCTGGGCCACCGCTATCAACTGATAGGGATATGGGGTGAGGCCCGCATATGGCTGAGGAATCAAGTTGCAGTCCAACGAAGAAGGAGGAGGAACACGAACGGGCTTCATCGCAGGCTGAAGTGGCTGGGACACCTCGCTGGGGGAAGGCAGGGCCAGGCTTACCTTAACCGAAGGAGCTAAAGGAGCTGCAGGAGCTGAAGGAGGAGCCTCAACGGCTGGCGTTCGCTCCTGACCCGTCCACATGGGCACAATGCAGGTGGCCTGCTCGGCTGCCAGCTCGGTCTGCTGTATCTTCTCCACTAGCAGCTGGTGATGCTTCTCGTAATGCTCCAAAAGGCGGAAGATTTTTTGTACAATATCCTGGGTCTCGGCGGATAACTGCGAGTCACGTTCGATGCGCCGGCAGAGGGTCTAAGGATAGAGAATTTATTATGTATTATTTTGTATTTATTTATTAAGTATTGGATAATTACCCGCCAACAGTTTTGCCTTCTGCTGAGTCTCAGCATCTCCGCCTGGTGCCTGAGCTTCACCAGATAGAGCTCGTCCAGCCGCTGCTTCTGCAGCTTGAGGGCCTTGTTCAGGGAGAGCTCCACCCGCTCGAGGAACAGCTGTCCACTGGCGCTGTGCAGCATCTCGTGGATCCACTGTTCGTATGATTTTTGCGACACTTTCGCCTCCACATTGACTTGGGTGGCGGCATTGCCCATGGCCTTGGGTTCGGTTTGAATGTGTATGTGATTCTTTGGCCCCAAAGTCCTCCTCCTGTTCACCTGGGTGGCCTTACTCCTGGTGGACACATGCACTTGGGTTGCGGTTTCCTTATTGTTCTTGGACCGATCATGTTGCTCCCTCAGTCGTCCCTCCTGGACGCCCATAAAGTGCCCGTGGCCAAAGCCCTCGAGATAGCCATCTTTGAAGCCCTTCTGCTGCCCCACCGCATGCTCCTGCTCCATGGAGAGGTTCAGCACATTGCCCAGCAGCTGGACACAGCCGCTGACGTCGCTCATCAGGGTCTCCATGCGTTGAACGGACACAAACATCCGGGACTGCGGCTGGCGGGTCTTCTTTTCGGCATTGTCCAGAGACTGTCGGATTACCGCCAGGCTGGAGAATTGCACCGGATGCAGTGGCAACAAATGGGGTTGTTCCACCTCGCCGGCGGGCAGTATGATGGGTCCCAGTTCAGAGTTGACCACCTCGTCCTCTTTGCTGGGCTTCTGGGCCTTCTTTTTGGGTGGCTTCGCCGGCAGCTTAATCACCGGCTCGCCGTGATTGAAGGTCTGCCCCGCCTTGGTCAGGCGGTCGCGTTCACGCACCTCCCTGCGAATGAGCTGCTCGAAGGACTCCTCGGATATCACCTCCACCGGCGGTGCACAGGATTTGGTGAGCTGCCGGAGATGCTTCATTAAGTCTGCCATCTGCTGTTCGACGGCATGCAGGGACTGGGAGACGCGGGGCCCGACAAAGACACTGCGGCCGTCGGCGCCAAGTATTAGCTCCTGCTCCTCGGTCTGGTAGAGGCGACTGGTGTCCACCTCGGGACTAGCTTCCAGCAGGCAGCAGGCAGACGGCTCCGTTTGGCAGGCACAATCCACAGGGTTTGGCTTATCCTTCTCCTGCTGCTGCTGCTGCCTTTCCACTTCCTCTAGCTTCTCCTTTTGCTCTTGGGAAATGGCCAGCTTCTTGATCTCCACCAACGAACGCATGAGTGCCATCAGCAGACTCTGTGTTTGACCCGCCAGATCCTCCTCGTAGTGATCCTCCACCAAGCGGTTGAACTCCGGATCTGGTTTTGGCTCTTGGCCAGCGCCACCGCCCAGCACGGCGCCAAGGACCTGCTGCAGCTCATCGGTACGGAAGCGAAACTCCGGACGATTCTCGAATTTGGGCAGCGTATGGCGATGGGGCATCTCGCTGCAGAAGACGGACAGGGTGAAGTGACAGTTCTGGGAGTGCAGAAACTCGGCCACCAGAGTGGGCAAGGCCATGGCCAGCGGTGAGGTGAGCAGGGCGTGCGATCGGGCCATCTGCACGCCGGCGGCCTTGTTCAGGAGCTGACCTGTCGTCGGATGAGGGATTAAATTGAAGGAAGATCTGCCATTAAAATATAGCTAATATGTATCCCACCTAGCGCCGTATTATTAAAGCAGTTGATCAGTTCCGTCCGCAGGTGGGTGTGCATCTCGCGGGCTATGCCCTCCTGGTCCAGCCACTGACGGAATCCCTGCTCGAAGTGCTGCTCCGGCAGGTGGGTGAGCTCCTCCAGCTGGACCCTCAGGCGATCAGCCTTGAGCTCGCTGGCTCCAGGAGGAGCCGGTTTTGGAGGCGAGGTAACCTGAGGATTCATGGAGGTTTCTTGCGTGGTGATTTCCTTTGGTGTCCTTTGCTCCTGTTCAGTGGTTGTGGCTTCCGGCTGTGCTGCTTTCTGTGCGGTTTCCGAGGTTCCTTAAAGTAATTATTTATTAAGTGATGTATTTCTTATTTAGTTTTATTTATTTTATTTATTTATTATTCACCTTGTGCACCTCCCTTTGCTCCTTTTACGCTGACGCCATACACTTTGCTGATTGCTGCTCCCGGCTTGCTCTTGAGTGCTCCTGCCGCCGTCCTTCCCCTGGTGGGTGCTTGATTCCTATCGGCGCTGATCATGCGGTGCTGCCGCACCCTCTGGGCCGCCGATGCCGCCGCCGCCATCGCCCTGTCCCGCTTCACCTGCTCCTCCCGCTCCCGCGCTGCCATCTCATGCCTACGCTCCCGCTCGCAGGGTATGCCGGGGCCAGGCGGGTCCCACTGCTTCGAACGGCAGGTAGTCATTGCCGTCGATGTGGTGGTCTGCAGTTGACGGGTTTTCATTGCGGGATCTCGGCTCTCGGCTCTCGGAACACGATTCCAATAGGTCCTGTCGCGCGCGTCCTTCGTGTGCGAGTGAATGTAATTATTATCCCAGGTGAGGCAAGAAGCGAGAGAGGTAAGGCGAGTGTGGCACTGCAACAACCACCAGCTGGGTTTCGGGCATCGAATGTGACAGGTGCAGCGCGGCCTGCTGGGCGGGGGGAAAAGTGTTCGTTCGAGAAGGATGCCAGCGGCCAGAGGGGTAGGTGCACTCAGGCGAGAAGGAACTCAGCTGTGGCGGTCACAGGGGGGAAGAGAAGTAAGAAACACATTTTATTTAATTTTGTTTCATTAAATTAATTAAAACAAATACAAAAATAAATAAATTTCAATTCATTTTAATTTATATACATATATATATTTACATATATGTATAAATTTGTTGACTTAAAACATTTAACTTTCCTTTATATTTTCATTTTAATCTGAAATCATTTAACATAAATTGCACATTTTGTTATTTTTTTAAAAGAAAAACAAAGAAACTTCTTTTGCTTATTTAATTTTTTATGAGCTTTTTCTTTTCCATTACTAAATCAATCAGAAAACGCAAATAAACAATAAGAATTCAGCAATTTACACGGAAAAACAACAACAGCTGCTTTTCTCAGAAAATTTGAATTTTAAAATATCGATATTTTTAAACAATCGAATATATTGCCTGTCCGATACTTCAGCTTGGTATTTTATTATAAGCCAACAATTAGGTAAATGCTACAGCACCAGGGCGCGCAAAGTCCTAAAGATACATTTAAAGGAAGAATAACAAAACAAGCAAAGTTTCAAAAAGAAAAATTAAGAGTATAATTACATAGTGTAGCTTCCGTAAGTTAATAATACGAAATTCCATGATTCTTTTCCATATTTATATTTTGATAGATATTAGTCCCATATCAGTCGGCTTTTGAGAGACATTTTTTTGGTTTTGGTATTTAAACGCAATAATACAAGTTTTTCATTAAAAATAAAAAATAAAACATTAGCTAAAGTGAGAATATTTATTATAAGTAG
Organism: Drosophila nikananu; assembly: GCA_008042635.1. Taxonomy (NCBI): domain Eukaryota; kingdom Metazoa; phylum Arthropoda; class Insecta; order Diptera; family Drosophilidae; genus Drosophila; species Drosophila nikananu. The sequence goes on from VNJV01013046.1 coordinate 17,825, forward strand.
AACACAAACTAATTGTAATCAGGAACACTTATAATTTGTAGTTTGTGCAAAAATGTAAATATTTTGGTATATTAGCTGCTCACGACTATCGATAGCCGATAACACTGAGCCTTTTGTTGTTTTCCCCGAAAACACAAGTTGCAAGGAAGAATAAACTTCTAATGAGATTTTTGGTTAGTTTTAATAAATATGTATATAAAATATAAACATTATTTCCACCAGATGATGTCACACATCTTCATCCGAGGACGTCAAGAAGGAGCACAGTCTTTCTATTTCCAGGAGCTCCGTTGTAAGTACGTTCAAACATAAATTAAATTAAGTTTAGAGTAACTCTACTCTTGTTTATATTTGTAAATGCAATTTACTGGTTAAAAATTAAAATTTTTACAGTTTACAAAACCTTAAATAATCGTAAAAGTACACGAATGACTTTGAAAGTTTACGATGTTGTACAATGTAATATTTTTCCGAGTCTCTTAATTGTTAAAATATTAAGTTGAAGCGTTTTCTGTTGTCAGCCACAATAATATAAATCATATGCTAACATTTCGCCTTACAAAATCAATACTAAAATTAATATTCATTTTATTTCCATATTTCATGGAAGTTAGCTTCCTTTCTTATTTAAATAAAAGTAAATTATATTTTGCTAATATATAAAATACTGTAAACATTAGTATGAAAATTTGGAATTGATTTAAATTCCTAATTAATTTTAATTGCAAATGCAAGTTCGCTGGAATAACCCTTTTTATTTTATTTTACTTTAATAACTAATTATAATCTTAACTTTTTCTTGCAAACCTGTTTGATGATTAAATTGATTCGATTCAAAAGAGATTAAATCCAATTTAAGTTACAAAACGACTTAAATTTAATCTGACGCTTATGCATAAACCTTTACTTGTTTTTAATGAGTTGTCAGGAATAAGTAGCTTGTTGAAATGCTTTGTTTTAGTAAAGAAACCTACACATTTATTATATGTTTATCTTGGGAGAAAAATAAGTAGTTGAAAAGTGAAAAAAAAAAAACACAAGAATCTAATATATTGTTTTTAGAAATTAATCATTATTTTTAATTACTTATAGGAGCGACATTAACAGCTAAAGGATGTGGAGTGAGCCTTCAACAGGAGCTAATGAAGACTGTAAAGTGATTCCCTATTTTAAAAGCAAATTGTTGGACTTGTTAAATATTAATTTATACATATTTATATATACTTAAAGTTTCCTTTGTTCTACACAAATACCAGGAGAAAAGAATAGTTTTCATTTTTCACCAAAGTTAACAAAAATAAATTAAAATCTGTGATGATTTCCCGGAAGTGAAAAGTGTATTCAATCTAGGAAATAGATTTCCGTGAGTCTTTTTCGGAAGTAGGCACTGAAAAACTGTAGAAAAATCGTAGATTTCCACAAAATAAAAATAATCATGACTCTGACTATTACTAATCCGTCGTCTTATAATAGCATTTAAGTGGAATTCAAGTCAACTCCGCGTCGCGCTAACTGTTGTATATATGTTTAACTAAGCTAATATTAACATATCAAGATTTATAAGTAAGTATATGTGTACACCTGCCGCTGCCTATTGACAACTGCAAAATGTGATTACGATGGCAGCAGCGACTGCAGTAGCAACATCAGCTTCCTCCCCTGGGGATGCATGTGCCCATGTGTATCCACTTGAATTTGTTAGCGTCTGGTGCTGCAATTATTTATTTAGATACCCTTTTGTAGGGGGTATTATATTACACATATCACTATTGTCTTCGTTTAACAGCTCATTAGGTGATTTGTGTGTTCTTTTTAAAGCAAAATCCTGATCGCTGATTTTATACATAAACTATTAATTACAAGCGCTAATATTTACTTTTTCATTTGAATTAATTTAAGCCTATGTCTTGGGTCAAGGGTATTTGAGCTTCGGCTAAAAGAAGCTGCTTTTCTTTCTGGCTTATTTATGAATGTGTTGCTGGATGACTCTCCGCCGCTTGATTGACTTCAATCCTGACCTTGTCGGGGCCAAAGGCCAACGCCAACCTGTGGCTTATCCCGTGGAGACTTTGGTGTGGGATCTGCTAAGTAATGGTAATGGTGGAGCATCAGATTTTAAGATGGGAGACCGATAAGGAAAACCAACATTTAGACAAACACAACCTATAAAAATTATCCTTTTTTTTTAATATACGCCTAGTTAACTATAATAAAAAAAAAACTATTTAAGATAAGATACTTTTGAGCTGCCAGTTTTCCCCAATTTTTGCGTTTTTGTTTTATTTTGTTGGAAGTACATATAAGATTGTTGATTCAACCGAATTACTTCCTGACTATATATTCATATATATATATATCTATATTTTTCCTGGACAGTCTGGTCTCGGGTTAATGGAAATTTGCAGTGAACGAACTCAAACCATTAACCCGGAATGCTGATCTCAAGGAATCAACAAACTTCTCTAAGTCAAATTTATTTGGTACTACGGAAAATGAGTACTGACTTAAAACTAAATTAAAGCGGACAAAGACAATCAATAATTATATAATTGATCAGATCTAGAGTACTTGAAATAATAAAGAGAAATGTACAATATATTATTATTTTTGAAAATAATAAGATATATTGAAGATATAAGAAAGATGCTAATTTCCATGGCTAAAAGGACTGTAAATTATTACAAAATTCTAAATCCTCTGCGTTGATATCTCTCTGTGCAATCAAGATTATTTTCATAATTATAAACGTGGCTTAAATTTATAGTTAGAATCTTGTACCATGGCTCATAGAACCCGCAATTGCGAAATTAATATTATCTGACGTTCTTTGTTTTTCAGGCTCGTTTAAATTTAATTATAATTACTTTTTTTTTAGATTGCCATTGCTAGTTGGCCGATAAAACAATTTCATAGTTTAGATTTTAAATTTTTAACTCCAACTGCGGTGGTGTCTTTTTACGATTTCGGCCATAATGACTTTGGCAATTATGCGCAAATGATAAGCAGCCAAGCGCAACTTTTGGACATTTCAAAGCGGCTTTCGCCATCCGTGGACACGGAATGCGAATCCGACTGAGAATGAGAATGGTTCTGGTTCTGGTTCGCCAGGTTCTAGGGGAGCTGGCAGGAGGGGAATACCGAATCATAGGCGACTTGGCTCTGATTTTATGATACAAAAACACTTGACAATTGCTTGGACTTGGACAAGGAAATTGCAGAATAGAAATTGTATATAATTACTTAGTCTGCAATTCGAGAACGGTGATAAGGGTGTTTTTTTATATTTCTAATATCTAGTATTATTTTCTAGGACCCCTTTTTGGGTTCCTGTTAAGGCATAACCATTTTTTTTATATATTTTATATAATATATTATCAATTAATTTCTTTTCCAATACCCGATTGTCCCGAGGTCTCAAGATCGAGTACTACCTCAGACATTTTTTTAATGTTCTCATGGTAATATTGTAAAAAAATACAGGTTAATAAATATATACAGATTTAAAAAATATATTAAACAGCTATAACAATACATATGTATATTATTATACTTCATAGGTACACTAACATTATACTTCTAAAAATCTAGGAACTTGACATTCATTATCTAAAATCTTAGGTAATAATTAGATGTACCTATAAAATACTATTACCTATCTATGGTATATTCTTCAAAATTATGATAGATAAATTTTTTTAAAACTCATATGCAATTCTTTTTAAATTAGGATAGTTTTTTTTTGCTTTAAAATTTCAAAATGATTGCCTAATTTAGAAGTACCCAAATAATACTTACATCTATTCTTGAAAATGCATTTCCATCAAGTCATCGCCATTATATCATTCTTGGGGTTCCGATTCATTAGGTTGGAGCTAGCCAGGGGAATCGGAATATAGGAATCGTAATCGGAATCGCTCCCGTCCAGGTACAAAGTGCACACGTTATAGCCCTCTTTACATGCCCGACTGACTCTCTAAATTGGCGCTAATTTGGGGATTTGTGGTTTTGTGAAGGGATTTTTCGTATTTTGACATTTCATTGGAATTAAGTACAGTTGTCCGATGGCCATAGGCTGCAATTAGTGTTTCCCCCAAAAAGATGGGCTAATTAATTGCGTGTCACGAAACACGGAAGTTGGAGTTAGAACGAAGAACAAAGAACAGTTAGAAGCAGATGTGCGTGCAGTTGGTATATATCGGATCTAAGCTAGATTTATAAAAAATGTAACTGTGTAACACAACAATTGTTCAAATTAATCGTAGTCTGAATTTCGGTCGAAAAGGAGTAGGAGATTCTTGTAAAATGCCGAAAATGGTGTTGTGAACTTGTATAACATTTTGAAAGGCACATTTTTATCTTTAGAGTCTCCAGTTTGGAGATCTAGAGCTTGAACTAAGTTTACACACTAAAATAGCTTGGAAAAATTCGGAAAATTCTAATTTTCCTGTCTATGCAGACTTCTTAACACGATGTTACATTTATGATCATATTACCATAGCTGTACATATAATTTGTATATCGCCATGTGTCGATCTTGTTGTTAAAGCCAGTTGGAAAATTTAAAACACTCTCTTGAGAGACTTTCTTAAAAAACAATATTTATAAAAGAAATAAAAGCATACATTTTCAAAAATTTGATAAAGTAAATTCCTTATTTATAATGGAATTTATTTTAAATTTAGATAGTTTTTGGCTTTAAAATTTCTAAAATGTAAGCATAATATGCATTTTTCAAGTTAAAACTTTTTTCAAATAATAATATTAAATAATTACCAAGAACATTCGAATTCTCCCCGCTTTTATTTGGGTTTCTCATCTGTTAAATTGTCAAAATTAAATTCGAAAATTGCATAATGCCAATACAATGGTTTTAAAACAGTTATATATATATTTTTTTTTAGTTCTACATATTTAAAAAATATATATTTTCATATTTTTTATGCGCCAAACTATAACTTCTCCCTTTGCCTCTGCTGCCGCCCCCACATGCGCAACGCCAACAACAAAAGCAACATGGGAGTTGCTTAGAAGTTGGCGATCGCAGTGACGCCGACGCTGGCCGAGGCAGCGAGCGTGGAACAGCGGCTTGGCGGAATTAAATAATTTTCCGTAAGCGCGTTTAGTCAAGCTCAGTTCAATTGCGGCCAGCTTTGTTGGCGGACGTGTCTCAGCCGGAGTTTCAGTTTCAGTTTTAATTTTGCTTTTAGTTTCACTTTAAGTTGCACTTTTAACTCCTTTTTTTTACCTGTGTCAACTGTGCGAGCAAGAGCGGAAGCTCCAAAGAGAAAGAAAGATAGAGAGAGAGAGAGAAAGAGAGCCGAGTAAGAGAGAGCGCGAAAAGATGCAGCCACAGAAGAAGTGAAGAATATGTACAGATGCGTGTATGTGTAGAAAGGCCGCCGTGTGTGAAGTAAACAACTTTAGTGACCGAAAAACCTTTAAAAAAAAACAGACCCAACGAACCTAAGCAAAGAGAGACCCAAAAAAAGGAGAAGAGGCACCTAGAGACGCCGCTGCAGCAGCAACAACAACCAGCTTGAGGGGTTAGTAAGTCACCAAGTTCTTTGTCTTCTTGTGCTTTATTGGCTTTGTTAAACTTTATTTGGCAATGCAGTTACTATTTGCAACTTCGAAAAGGTTACACGGAAAATATTACTTAAATTTTAACTACTTGTATTTACCTGGAAATGTCACTGAAATTTTATTTGTGCTAGAATTATGCCTAGGGTTTTGAAATATATTTTAGAATAGGTTTGGGATTAACAATCTTGAAACAAATATTGAAAAAATATAAAGTTTTAAAGGTTACAAAGGTATAGTTTTTAAGGACTTAATTGCTTCTATATATATTGATTAGATATATATTTTCACATAGTGACTATTAAATTAAAATTTGATTTAGAATAAATTAAAATATAAATAAATATAAACTTGTATTTAACGAATATCATTTAAATTTATCTTTTGTATAGACTGTTATATTAGACTAAAGAATAGTATAGAAATATCAATTAAGGTAAAGTCAAGTTCATTAATTAAATTAATCCTAATAGTTTGCTGTGTAGTAATAACTTAACTCGTTATTTAAATCACGTTTTTTTGGTGGGCTCTTTTTCTTGTAGTGGATTATTTGTAGTAATGTTAGTAATGTTAACAGAAAGGGCAGACAAAAACAAAAACAAAAAAGCCAGAGCGGAACAAAAGCAATGAACAAATTGGAAATTGGCCATACAAAATGGCTCGTCCAACAACACAAAGACCGTAAATATATTGTTAAAAGCTAAATGACCAAGAAAAAAGGTGGCAACAATAGCCGATGAAAGTGAAAACCAGAAAAGAAAAAAATATTCAGAAACAAAGGGCATTTTAAATACTCTTAAATGTTTCAAGTTGTTGGGAAAGTATGTATTTGAATTATTTGAAATATTTGAAATGGGCCTTGAGATGGATATTTAGTAGAGAGTCATATTATTGAATCAATTTTGTATGGAGTTTTTATGATTCTACAAAATAAAATAAACAAATCAATTTAATTTGTTCTCCGTAGGGTTTTTGATCAGCTTAAGAGGCTAAGTGTTTCATTAGACTTATTAAAGTAAATATTTTTAATTTATTCCCAAATAAAAAAACATAACATATACAAATTACTCCAAATACAGAAGCATTTCTGATTGATTAAATCCGCATAAAGATCCTTTATCAGAAAAACAGTATAGAAATGGTATATTATCTTGTATTCAACAGTATTTTATTTGTTTACCGAATTCCTTAAGAATCTGCCTCTGGTTTGCAACTCTAATCAATAAACTGCTATCCAAATAGGTAATTTTAAAATCAATCATCAAATATTTCTATATATTCTTGTTCATAATCATTTGACCCATTTAAGTCGTAGTACTCTTCTTTATTCAGAAGAGCACCAAACTAATGCATAAAATCTGTAATAGCCAAGCAATTAACACGTGTGAGTGGTACATGGACGAGTTCCGCTGGAAGGTTTTCGACATGGTCTGTTCTCAGCCATTAAAAATTAAATCAAAAGTTTAAAAGTTACAAAAGCCGTGAGAACACACTGGGGAAAATGATCAAGTGTTTGAAAATGTATATTTATAATGAATTATGAATTTTCACTTAAATTTCTTAAACACCTTTTAAATATTCATTTATTAATTTAATCATTACAAATATATTTAATCTTATAAATCGTATACTATAAAGCTTAATGTATGAGCATTTTTTCCTAATTAAATTCAGCTAAAAGCTTTCAGAAAGTGATTTTAATCAATCATCAATTTATTTACTAAGAGAATTACAAGCTATAGAAACCGATTAAGATGCCTGAATAAATTCTAAAAATTAAATCCACTCAGATAAATAAACGCTTTGGAATAGAAATGTTTGTATGGCGCCACTTTTTAGCAATTAAATTACCTTAGTTAACACATTTTTAGTACCTCAACTATGATGGATTTTTCGGAGAGGAGAAATTTGCAAAAGTATAGCTTACGCTGATACACACTTCGTTTTGGGGTCTCACGTAATCTGTAATAAATTAGGAAAACAAATATTAATTTTGTTGTGTCCGCTGTGCTGTTCTGGCCGAAGGAACTCCCCGCTGCAGTATCTTCCGTTTCCTAGTCACTGATAGTCACCTAGTCACCTAGTCACCGGGTATTACCATAAAATCTTGTAGCTTTTAGCATACCGCTTCCTAAGGCCCTGGACGGTTATTATCAGACTGGTTATCACACACACTCTGGCGACTATTTCTTTCGACTTGACAGAGTTAATTGCATTGCAAGTTTTTTTTTGCACATGTAAGCTGCGACCTTGGGGACTACTGCTGCTGCTGAGCGGGCTTAAAATGCGAAAAGCAGCAAGTAGCCATAAATAAATACAGAAAAAAATACAGAAATAAAAAATATGTGTGCTGTATTTCCTATGCCAGCTAAATGGGTTTATAAATAAATAAAATATGCGACAGAATCAGCCAGTGTCTGGAAGTGTGTATATAAATATAGCCAAGTCTGCGCCGGTTCTTGCCGACTCATGCTGAGCCGGTCGCTTATGGAATCGAAACCGATTCAATTCCGATCCGAAGTGGAGTTTTATAGGAGTTTGAGTTCAAGTGGAAGTTGAACTTGAAAGTTTATAGTTTTTAGGGAAATAGTGGATTTATTAAGTGCCATGTTAATTGTTAATAATGATTACAAATCTTAAAAGATGCTATATTAAACTTAACTTTAGGCTTTATGTAGGCGATTTATATTGTAGTCAAGGTATTCAGTTTGTACTGAATAATATATTAAGGCTTAAATAAAAGTTTTCTTTTTAGTTATTATTGATTTTAAGCTCTGTGTGCAAATACTTAAAATATATCACATTTATAATATATTACTTTTAAATATATTACAAATATTTCAACATACTTTCATTTCATTTCCATTTCACAAATTACTATCTCAATTTTCCCTCTAAAAGTATATATGTATATCGAAATTTTATTACTAAAAGTTGTATTCAAATTAATCCATGGAAACCAGTATTCTTTGTTAATTGATTCTAGAATGACACCTTCTGTCATTTAACTTCAGACGCCGTATACTAAATATTATATTATGCAGTCAATGGTTGAGGCCAGCCTCTCCTCTGACACTGAGACGGAGGCCTTTAAAGTTGTGGCATTGTGACTTCTTGAGGCAACACAAAACCCCCAGCATTTTATAGGTCCTTTGTTCTTATAAATTGTGAATTAAATTTTAGAAAACTTGGCCACTTTTCACATGGTAATTTACTTTAAAGCGTTCTATAACTTGAAATTGCAGAGAAAATGCTTAGGAATTATTTAAGAATATATTAAAATGTAATTTTAAATAATTGGGCTTATAGCTTACATATTTAATTAAATTTTGTATAAAAAATTGAATTATTAAATATTACCTCAACGTTATAATCTTTAGTTTCCTTCCTATTTCTTTAAATTAATTACACATAAAGATGCAAGTTACAAGAGTGCTTAAATCCCTGAAAAAGACTTCAAACAGTAGACAATTAAATTTTAAGGATTTTAAAAAGATTTTAAAATGAAAGTAATTAAAGTAGCATCTCCGAATATCTTTTGCTATTTGCCTTTAATTTAAATAAAATATTTTTTATTTTAATTAAATATTAAGCATAAAAAATCGTTCATTGCATTTAAAAAAAATATATATACAATTAGAGTTCAGATTTGTTTATATATTTTAATAAACTAGTACATTTCGAACATTTTAAAAACAATATAAGCTCTAAATATTCAAATGAAATAATAAAATAAAATATATTTTTAAGAAACTATAATTGTTTAATGGCTGAATTCCCATTGATCGTTTATTGTATTTATTTTCTACTGCAGATAACAAAATAATCAAACCCTGAAGTTGCTAATTGAGTTAAAATCGCAACAAGCACTGAAGTTTATCAGCACACAAGATACAGAATAACACGATATAAATTTATATATCAATAGAAATAGTTTTAGGCAAATTGAACTATAAATTGAGCCATCAACGAGACTCAAAATAACTTTTAAAAAATCTGTTGTTGGACTTAAAAACACGCGATTCGGTTGGATTCCCAGTCGTGGAGGAGGGAATTTCGAAGCCCAGCTAATACAATTTAAGTGGGATAATCAGCGATGCACTATACAGATATGTATATCCGTTTTTTAATGGTGAGCAGGGGTTCTGGTTCTGGGCGGCGATTTCTGCCAGTCGAGAAACTAGTTTCGCCGTCGTATTTCTTTATTTATTTTAATATTGCCGCCTAGTTAGCGAGTCTTAGGTGTGTGTGTGTGTGTGTGTAGCTGGGTGTTAGTTGCTGTTTGATTTCGCTTTTAACGATTAAGTGAAGATTCAAGGTCAAGGTCGGGCCGAGATCCGAGTTAGCCAACGGATTAATGATAAATCACGGCTAGAACCCGCTCACGACGCGCCGTTCGGCAAAACTCTCTGGCGGGAGTTTTATGTTTATGCTGATTACGTGTTTAGTGGGTGAGTGTGTTCCCAGCACTGCAAGAAAATCTACCCTAAAAGTTGAGATTTTTTTAAAATTCAAAATTAATTAAGAAATTTTAAATATGTGATACAAGCGCACCTTTCATCTAAAAGAGTATATTTATTATAATTCTAAAACACATAAGGATATAGTATACTAATACTTTAATTTATTTTCTATGTCATGTTTAAGATTTATTTAATTGACATATATAAAGAAGATGAAGAAAAACCTGTTCGGCATAATAAAAACAAAAAACTTTTATCTAATCGCTTTTTATGTGCCTGACAAAAGGTCTTGGAAGCGAACTTTCGATTGAGAATCATTTAAGTGCCGCTGTCTGGGGTAATTCCAGGTAATACACTTGCATTTCGTTGAGCGACTAAACGTGATTAAAACGAGTTTTGATATCGCTGGGGAAGGTATTTTACTATATACCATAGCCATAGGGGTTTTTTAAACAAAACAAATTGTTTGAATCCCGTTTCGCAACTGAATCAACTTTTGCTGTGTATTATCGCTTGATTATAATTATCATAGCGCCAACAGTGGTTTTTAGCTTTTAGCTTTTATTGTATTCAAAAACTATTTGCAATTAAAAAAAAAAACCACCTGGGCATTACATTACTTGGCCTGAAGCCGAGGTGTTGTACCTGTACGTGCCGGGAGTCACTAATTGCTGCCGGAATCGAAGGCATTAACACATTTGCATTTGGCCAAAATCTTCCCTGAATTGGGGTGGCCTGCCTTCTTGGCTTGTTTTTGGTCGTTTTCAACTGCTAATTGCAGCCCAACGATGTAAACAAGTCATAAAGAAACCAAAGAAATGTAACGTTAAAATGGTTTAATAAAAATCTTAACAAATAGTTACGTCGGAGTTACAGAAAAGTTCATTATTCGTAATGTTTTGAAGGGTTTATTTGAGATTGTAAGCTAGCCTGAAGGCCTACAAAAAAATAAAAAACTTTTGTTCTTAAAAAGCTTTTACTGAAACATATAAATGCAGTTTTTTATATATATATAAAAAACAAGAAAAGCCATTGAAAAAAAATTTAAAGTAAAACAAGAACAACTGCTTTTATTATAGATTTCTACATTAATATCCTTTTGACTGCTAGAACTTTTAGGAAAAAATATAAATTTGGAAATCATGAAGGGTCTAAAATCTTGAAAATTATATAGAAATTATATATTAATAATAAGAGCCCTAATTTGTAGATCAAAAACTGTTGTTTGTTACCCAAATAATAAATTATATTTATATTTACAATTATAAACTTATAAATTTTTGACTTCGTTTCGTTCGCTCAATGAGTGCACATTTTTTGCAGAATAGGAACGGCGTTGATAAGCCGCAAGTCACAAACAAATAAATATAGTAAATACTATATGGTTTATATAGTATATATATGTGCATAGTTGGCACCGATTTATTTCAGCAGCGGGGAAACTGGAGCGATCGGTTCACGCAACATTAGCCGGGGATCAATCAAGTATTAGATAATCTCCGACGATGATGACATTGGCGCCGGTGCAACATTATGCTATATGTAGAGGCGATTGACTAATCAGCAAATGCAGCTAAAAAGTGGATTTGGAACTGGCTCTAGTTTTATACTAGATCTGGTTCCATATACACATATTAACTAACCAGTTGGTGGTGATAGTCGCGGCGCTTGACTTGGTTTCTCTCTAAAATAAACAATAGATTTTTTCTTCCAAATTTTTGCTTAAATATGTATTAGTATATACATAGCTTGGGAAATTGAGTTTTGGAAATAGTTTGTAGCTGTCCTAATACTTCAGAACTTAGATTCTAATCAAATATTTCTCTAAAAATTACTTCAAATTTCCATACAGTTCCATTCAGACATCTTCTATAGATACGCATTTTTATTAACAAAATAGAAATGCTCCAACTTTTTTTCTTATTTAATATTGTAAAAAATTGTTTTTTATATTTTATTCCCCAGGGCCTTACATCAATATAAGAATATAATATATAAAATTGCTGCCAAAAAGAATGGAAACGTTTATTGAACCATTTTCTGCAATCTAATTCTATAATAATATGCTCTCGCAACCCGAGTTGTTATTATAATAAGTGGAGTATAATCAGCAATACAAAAACCAGTTTATAAACAATACAATTATTACAATTAGTAGAACGTTTCCACATAGCTTTATATATAGGGTAAAACTAGGTGGAATGTTTCAGCAAAATTCTATTCCATAGGGAAACTCGTGAATGATGTTAGAGACACGATTTCTATTTTTTTTTTTGCCAATTTTGGACAATTTTGACGATGTAACCTCTTTTATTTTTGTTAAAGAAAATGGGTACATTTTTTGCCTAAAAATCGCGGACACCTTAAATGGTTTTTTTAATCATAACTTGCCAAAAACTCAACCAATTTCATTCTGATTTTTAATAGGAGAACATTTCTGCATTCAAAACTCGATGCCTAATTTTTGGTAAATTTTTTACCATTTTGACGATGAAACCCCTTACATTTTTCTTAAAAAAAAGGGTAAATTTTTGGCCTCTAATCTTATCAAGATTGGACTACTATTCCTTTCTTGTTTTTATTATTTTTATTAAGGTTTCTAGATTTTGGCACACCAAACTTTGCGGATTGCTGTGAGTGTTAGTGCTGTGGGCCAACTTGAATATATATGTTCATACAATGTATTTCCAAACACTTTAATATTCTTTTGTCTCGGCCACCGAGATTTTCCCACTCCGATATTCACAGCCACGCTAAGTGCTGTAGGTCATAGGTCGGAAAATATTCTCAGCAGTTACGTAGGCACGTTAATCGAAGTCTTGCCAAGTTCGACAACTATTGGTTAAGAAAAAAAAACAAAAAACTCTTTAGTCAAGCTTTGAATACCAGGCAAAATTCAAATAATGAAGATGTCTATATTATTTGCAACTGGCTTCCATGGGTTCAAGCATAAGTCACGGCACCAAAATAAAATAAAATGTGAGACCGCCCATCTTCCAGTTAAACGCTGTAAATGCCATAAAGATCGCTAGCCTCTCAACCTCGGCCAATTTCCAGCTCCCGAACAGCTTTACGAGGGTCTAAACCTCCAGGGGAAAATGTCAGATTATGTCATACAGATGAAGCTACACCAAAAATATTAGTTAAAATCTATGAGATATTGATCCGATATTTATAACCCACAAAGTTCACAGTAGGTTAGTTACTAGCAGTTTGTTATAACTCGACCGATGGACTGTCAATATAATTGCTGCTGATCGCTGACTCACCCCGTAAATAATACAATTTATGTGGCAAAACACTCTGTTTCAAAATAATTGCCATTAAATGGCTCTTCAGCCCACCACCGGGAAGCGTTTTTCTGCCAAGGCGAGCCGCTAAACGGCCTGGAATTAGTAATGCGACAAGCGTAACAAAGGCGGCCAGCCAGGGGTTAATTATGCTGGGGAAGCGAAATCCTATGCGATTAACACCTGTGTGTTCCCACTTCCGCCGGCAAGTGGAGGGAAAATATTGCAAATCGCCAGAGCCAGGTAGTTGAGCTTCCATATTTATGGCGACGGGATGAAGATCGTATTCAATTTATAAATATCTAAACACGTTTGTAGTATAAATAATCACAATACTATTTAAAAGTGTTTTCCTGTAAATTGTTCTGCCAGGGTTTGGTTGGGATTTTAAGCATTTAACGAAATAATATTCTAAGACCAATAGATAATTGTATAGAAAATGCAATTTTCTCACAACTAACTTAAAAATTAGAAGCTAATTATTTAAATTATCGATCTTATTATTTTCCTATATTTTTGATATAATATATTGATTGCCATATATGTTTATCCTCATATATCATAGGGGACTTTTCTTTAAGAGAATATTATTGATTAGAACACAATTTAAAAATGTTTTTTTTTTTTAATAACATTGATATTTTTGCATTAGTTGAATATTTTAATTAGTTTCGATATTTTAAATTTCATTCTATTAAAGTTGGCCATAATTTCGATAAATGTTCGATTTTTTTTCGATTATAATAGGTAATATTTTAATGTCAAATGCAACATTTTTTATATTTAAAATTAAATAAATATAATATGCATTTATAATAATATAAATATTTGTTAATGTTATCGATATTATCGATATTTCAACGATAAATGGCATGTTCTCATACATTAAAATTCAATATATCGAAGTATAGAATAATTAATGTTTTTTTTTAATAATATCGATATTTCAACGATAAATGACAGTTCCTAAAAATGCAATATATCGAAGTAGCTCATATTTTAGTTACAAAATTAAACGCTATATGTTTGTCGATTAATCAAATCGAAGTTTCTCTTTCGATGAATGCCTAATCCCTAGCTCTTAGTATTAATTATTATTACAAAAATTAAAATTTCGGAATTTAAAACACACAAAATAAAATGTCTTATTCCCGTACATAAATCTTTGTCTTAAAAAGCTTACAAAAAAAACAAACTCTATTTCATATTCCCGCATTGCAGAGGACTAAGATGCCCACCGAGTGATCCTGTCATCTCAGCGACCAGGAACAGATTTCGAGGACAGCGAGGAGGAGGAGGAGCAGCGACTGCCATGGGCATGCACGTGAATGGACGCGAGGTGCGCGAGCTGCTGCGCAAGGACCTGATAGTGCGATGGCGCCAGAAGGTGCTCAGCCTGATCCTGCTGGCCTGGCCAGTGGCGATCTTCATGCTGCTCTACCTCATCCGGCTGAAGTACGGCTCGGAGCAGGTGCAGGCCTGCCAGTATCCGACGCGGCTGCTGCCCACCAAGAACCAGGTGGTGCCCGCCGCCTTCTCCTACATCTGCAGCATCGAGAATCGTTGCCAGCAGGCGCAGCCCTACGAGGAGTACTCCCGCTGGAAGGAGGCACCGTAAGAAACACAGAAACACCCTTCTCTCTGACCAGTTTCATATACAATTTTCCTGGATTTCCCCCAGGCTCCACTCGGTGATCGATGTGGTCAATGCCTTTGTGACCGACGAGCGGCTGCACAAGGCCGTCGTGGAGCTGGCCGACAAGGCCAACTTTGTGTCGGCCATAACCACGCTGATAACCAGCGACAGACTGGACATCATACGAAGTGGGTATAGTTTCTGGAGTGAGTCTCTTTCCAGTTAACCCCTATCCTTGTTTGCTTTTTCAGGTAATATTAGTGAAATCATTTCCCTGGTGCCGGAAATCGAGCGACGCATGAACTATAGTTTCGACATCAAGCACTTGTTTTCGAGTAGGTTCCAGGTTAAGCTTAGCTCCCACCGAGATCCTTCGATAACCCAAAACTGACTCTAAACCCTCACAGATCGCGAGACCTTTGTGAAGCTGGGCGTCCTGCTGTGCGGTCATCCCTTTCCCAGCACTGACACCATTCCCCTGATTAATGAGATTCTCGAGTCGGAGGACTTTAGTGAAGCTGACAAAGATGTGGAGCTTGAGGCAATGCCAAGTGAGTAGTAAAAAGAAGAAGCTAAGGTCCTGTCCCAAACCTTTGTAAACCAAAGTGCAAACCAACTACCAACTTGCTTTGCCTCCAGACCATCGCCATCGTAGTCGTCGCCATCAAACCGATTCCCTTCCCCTGGACTGGAGGCCAAGTGAGCATCATTTATAGAGATTTTTCTACACTAACAGCTGGGATATATGATATTTCCAAGAATCAAGTTTTAAAAGCTAAACCTGAAATGCCTAAATATTTAACACTTTTCTTATTGCTTTTATGTGCTTTAGGGAATTTATTCTAATATATATTTCTTTGGTGTGGCGAAACCTTCTTTAATTTTTTTCTCCTCCCCTAAAATTCCTAAAAATCCTTTGATTTGATGTCTATAATTATAAATTCATCATTATTCGCAGCCAAATACTGTAAGCAGCTCTACCGGGATGTGACGTCCACAAACCAGGGCAAGCTCACCTGGAACACCATCAAGCCGATTATTCAGGGCAAGATTCTGTACTATCCCGACAATGAGTTCACCCAGAAAGTGGTCAAGTTTGTGAGTTACCAGTTACCAGTGGGTGAAGCACTTAACACTTAATTAACCCAACTTCTTCCCAGAGCAATGCCAGCTTTGAGGAGCTGGACAACATGAAGCAACTCTCTCGTGCCGCAGCCACGATACTCAGCAAACTCCACACGAACACCACCTTTCAGGAGGCGTTCGACAATCTGCTGAAATTGGCCCGATCGCCGCTGGTCAAGAGTCTGGTGGGCGAGGACTTTGACATTGTTGAAATTGAACGCGTTTTTGTATACATTCGCACCAATCAACTGATACACGACATCCTAAACACGGTGGCTGATCTCATGGACTGCGTGTCGGCGGATCGATTCGAGGCTGTGGACTCTGTGGAGGGTCTGCAAAAAAGAGCCTACGATTTGAGTCAGAACAAACTCTTTCTGGCCGCCCTCAATCTGGAGGATGTGGGTGCCAAGCAGTCCTCGTACCGCCTGCACATGGACACCGACAACACGCAGCCAACGTTCGAGAATCGGAATCGATTCTGGTTCCCCGGACCCGCCGACAGTATGGTTATTGATCTCAAATACCATCGGGGATTCGTGCAGCTGAAGCAGATGGTGGATCTGGGCATCATCAAGGCCAAGCGCGATGAGGCGGGCTTCTTGCCAGAGCCGGAGGAGAATGATGATGCCAAGAAATCCACTCCATCCTTTAGCATCAAGGCTATTACATCAGATGACGATGACGATGACGATTTCGATGATGACGACGACGACGAAGACAATGAATCTCATAAATCAGATAGCAGCACAAATAAGACCGAAGACGAGACCACAATTTCCCCTGTGTCTGCTGGAGGAGAAAAGGAGGAGCAGATTGGGATGACCACAGAGCCCGTGATAACCACAGATCCGCCCAGTTCAAGTTCAGGACAATCCAACTTGCTGCTCCTCAAGGATCAGGATGTACGCAAGCGCAGCAAGCGACAGGGTTTCCTGGACTTCCTGGGGGGTCTTGGGGGTACTAGGGATAAGAAGGCCAAGTTCCAGGTGGACGACATGCAGTTCTACACCAAACAGTTTCCCCATCCCGCCTTCCTCAATGATGTGTAAGTGTGAAAAGAAGGACGGACCCTGTTTGTGGTATGAATCTAAGTCTCTGCCTGCTCCCAGGTTTAAGCGTGGCCTCTATCTAGCACAGGGTGTCCAGGTGGCCTATCTTCTGGGCCTGGTGGTGGCCGTGGCCCTTTGTGTGAGGGAACGCATCTGGATGCGTGAGAGTCGCAATAGCATGGTGAGTCTGGGCAGCAGCAGAATTGTGATCCTTAAATCTAATCTAATCTAAATTCGTTACTCTTCACCCAGCTAATGCGTTCGATGGGTCTGAAGGCCCACTCCGAGCTGGTGGCCTGGGCCCTGATGAGTCTCTTGGAGCTGTGTGTGATCTTCATGCTGATCAGTGCGGTCCTGTACAGTGGAGGAATCCTGGCGTATACCAACTGGTTTTTCATGATGTTCTATTGCCTTTGCTTTGGCATCTGTTTGATCTCATTCTGGTTAGTTGTCCCCCCCCCCAGCAACCTAATGAATTATGGAAGGACATTCCCCATTCCCATTCCCAGTTACATGTGCTCCAACTTCTTTAACTCGGCCAACATTGGGGCGGTGGCCACAGCCCTGCTCTTCTTCATCACGCTGTGTCCCTTCATCATTGTCCTGATGTTCGATGCCAAGCTGAGTGTCTTTGAGAGCTTCCTGATTGATCTCTCCTTCACCACGGCCTTTGCCAAGGGCTTTGGTGAGCTGATGCGCATGGAGTTGCAGCAGGAGGGCCTCACGCTGGGTCACCTCATGGCCTTGGGTCCGGCGAGAAGCGAGTGTGCCATGGCCTTTCTCATGTTCCTCTTGGATTTTCTCCTGTATGCGGTTATTGGTTTGGCCTATCAGCGGTACAAGAAGAGTGAGTAGTATACCCCTTGACCCCTTTTCGATGATCAGATGATCAGATGAGTGCTAAACCAATTCTCCATTCAGCCAACTACAGCTTCGTGAAGGTGTCTCGCTCCCAGCTGGATGACAAGCTGGGCGCCTCCATGTCCAATGTGTCCAAGCTGTATGGCAGCAAGTGTGCTCTGTCCAATCTCACGCTGGACTTTCCCCGCAATCAGGTCAGCTGTCTGCTGGGACGCAATGGTGCCGGGAAGAGCACGCTGATCAAACTGCTCACCGGCCAGATACGTCAGAGCAGCGGCAAGGTGCTGCTGGCCGGCGAACATCAGGTGGGCGTCTGCTGGCAGGACAATATCCTTATACCCACCCTCACGGCCCGCGAGCATCTGCAGCTGTACGCTCAGATCAAGATGTCGAAGGAGAGTAGTGCTGGCGCCAAGGAGATAGGCTCGGAGGTGGCACGCACCCTGCAGAGCCTGAAATTTGGCAAGCACGAGTCCTATGCCGCCTGGCAGCTATCCGGCGGCTACCAGAGACGCCTCTGCGTGGCCATTGCCTTCATAGCCTCGCCCAGCGTGGTCATTCTGGATGAGCCCTGCAACGGGGTGGATGCCAAGGCGCGCAAGGACATCTGGCAGCTAATCGAGCGCCTGCGACAGGGACGGGCGGTGATCTTTGCCACACACTTCCTGGACGAGGCCAAGTACCTCAGCGACTCGCTGGTGATCATGAGGAATGTGAGTCCATATCTTGAAGTCCATATAGTGAGCTTCTAAAGTATTGATCTATATATATTCCAGGGCAGCATTGTGGCCCAGCACAGTCGCGACTCCCTGCAGCAGCTCTGCACGGCCACCTACAGCATCAGTGTGCGCTGTGTGGATGCCACCACCTTGACCCACATTGTTCAGCAGGCCCGTCAGCTGTTGCCCCAGAGCCAGGTGCTCCATTTGGGTGCTGGCAGTGATCATCCTCAGCACAGCGTGACCATACAGGCCAGCTATGCGGAGCACCTGACGCCCGGTGCCCTCGAGTTTCTGGAGCTGCTGCAGTCGCAGGAGGTCATTGGCTGCATTAGCGATGTGGAGCTGGCCAGTAGCAATAGTCTGGAGCAGGAGTTTGAGCAGCTGAACAGGAAGAGCAGCGGCAGCGGCAGCGGCGAGGAGGTACGACGCGATAGGAGCGGAGCTCCAGCTGCCGGGGGAGATATAACCACGGGGGAGCCACCCTCCAGCTGCACTCAGTTTAAACTGCTGATGGGCAAGAGGCTGAAGCATTTGTCCCGCAACTATCGCCTGCTTCTCTACGTCCTGCTGCTGCCCGCCCTCTTCGAACTGTGCGCCATGTGGTTCGTTAGCTATCGCCTGGAGGATGACTTTGACACGGTGCTGCCGCTGAGCAGATCTCTCTATCCCAAGTCAGCGCAATTCCTGTCCCACGAGCTGCCCACCCGCTTCGCGGGACAGCTGCAACCCCACCTCAGGGAAAGCTGCGAGGAGCAGGGCGGCGAGTGCCGGGATTTCAATAGCTCGGAGCAGCCTTACGACTGGATACTGGAGACCCACGATGAGTACCGGGAGCGGAGATACGGGGGCTATGGCCTGAATGGCTCGGGAGCCACCGTGTGGTACAACAACAAGGGCTACCATGCCATGGTGGCCTGGCTGAACGATCTCAACTCGGATTTGCTGCGCACCACCCTCAACGACTCCGCGTACAGCCTGGTGACCCTCAACGAACCGTGGAAACTGGGCTTTGCCGAGCTGAGCACCAGCTCCATTCTCCGGCAGGCCGGTGACTCGTGCTTTGTGTTCATTCTGCTGATTGCCTTCGGCCTGGTGGTGGCTGCCGGATCCGTGTACCTGGTCAATGAGCGCCAGAGCGGGGAGAAGCTGCAGCAGCGGCTGTGCGGAGTGAGTGCGGTGACCTACTGGCTGGTGGCCTTCGTCTGGGACTATCTGGTGATGGTCCTGGCCCTGGTTGTCTGCCTGGCGGTGGTGCTGGTGTTCGGCATGCCCGTCTTTGTGGATCGCCAACAGCTGGTGGGCATTGTGGGTCTATCACTGGCCTTCAGGTGAGCGTTAAGCGGATTATTTCTGCTATAAATTGTTATTATTTTCGTTTATCCTTAGCTTTGCCTGCGTGCCAGCGGTGCATGTGGCCGAGAAACTGTTCAGCGACTCGAGCATTGCCATTGTGACCATCTTTTGCATTAATTTAATCATCCCGCTGGTCACCATGGGCATCATTCTCATTCTGGGCGTAGTGGGCGAGGGTCCCGCTTGGGATAGCTGGCGTCATGCCCTCAACCAGATCTTTCTCATCTTCCCGCAACACGCTCTGGGCGATGGCCTCCTTGAGCTGTGCAAGAACTACATGGTGGCCTTGATCTTCCGCCGCTATGACATTGACTCCTACAAGCATCCGCTGGCCAGTGATCTGCTCGTCCGTCACTTCACGGGTCTTGTGCTGGTGGGTCTCGGCTTTCTAATCCTCAACGTGCTCATCGAATGGCATCTGCTCCGCCGCCTGTGGCAGCGTGTGGAGCGACTGCTGGACTGTCACTATCGCCAGGAGCTGGACAAACTGGGCCAACTGAAGTTGGTCAATATACAGAGCATCTTCAAGAGCTGCGTGGCCGCCGGCGAGGCGGTGCGTGCGGAGAATCTTTGGCTGGCCTACAGTCGCGGCCGCTATGCGGTCCGCCAGGTGCACTTCAGTGTCCAGCGGGGCGAATGCTTTGGCCTGCTGGGCAAGAATGGTGCGGGAAAGTCCACAATATTCAAGCTGCTGACGGGGCAGTTGCAGCCCAATGTGGGGCACATCTACTTTGAGCAGGTGCGCGCAGGTCCTCCTTTCCCTATTAATTTAGTTTTAATCTTAAAACCCTCATCTTCCCACTCCCTCAGCCCGGCGTCTCCTACTGCCCGCAGAGCAATCCCCTGGACCCCCTGCTCACGGTCAGCGAGTGCATTCGTTTCTATGGCCGCCTGCGTGGCATTCGGCTGGTGGATGAGTTCCTGGACCGAATGCTGGACACCTACGAGCTGCGCCCCTACAGGGAGGTGAAGGTGCGCAATCTCAGTGGCGGCAACAGGCGCAAGTTAACTGTGGCCGTCACCTGCTGCTGTGGCAACACGCCCACCGTCCTACTGGATGAGCCCACCAGTGACATGGATCCTGTGACCCGGGACTTGGTGTACGCGACCATTGAGAAGCTACTGCTGGCCCGTCGCGCTGTGGTGCTCACCTCGCACTCGGTGTCGGAGATCGAGCACCTGTGCCAGCGCGTTGCCGTGCTCCGCTCCGGCCAGGTGATCGCCAGCGATACGCCCGAGCGGCTGAAGGCCGAACACGGTGGCTACTATGCGGTGAGCTGCTTCTGTTTACCCGCTCAGCAGGCTCTGCTGGCCAGGAGTCTGGGCCAGCGGCTGCCAGCGGGTATCAAAGACCTGCAGCATTACGGGCACAGTCTGCGCTTTCTGGTGCGGATACGGGCACCGGGCAGCCCGGCCACGCCGGAGCAGCCACTCCTTTCGGAGCTCTTTGTGATTCTGCGGGATTTGTGCCTGGACGTGGGTCGCTTCTCGCTGAGTCGTTGCCGTTTTGAGACCGTCTTCGAGAGGATCCTCGACAGCTGTGAGGCGGCGAATGGTTCTACTTCGAATGGAAATGGAGTGAACGGAAAGCCACATCAGGAGTTGGCAGGACAGGATTTGCCGGCCAAATCGGCTGCGGTCAGTGGCAGCCTGGAAACGGGCTACGTTCACTGTGGCTACCAGGAGACGAGAACTTAAAGGGGAAAAGGGGAAGATTCCCTTAAAATTCCTCGTTTGCAGTTTCCCCAAGAACTTGCATATTTCTTTTTTCATTTCCCTAAATTCGAATATTTTGAGAAACGACGGGTCTTAAGGAATATTTCGATCTATATATATTTTATTTTGCCGATACATTAAGTAGTATTTTGATCTTGGGTCGCAGGAATAGTTAAGTACATATATATCTATATAGTAAATGGAGTTCGGAGCGGTTGGGAATATGCCAGATAGAATTTTTGAAATATTATTTTAAGCTTCGACTTTGAAAGGAAATTGCTTGAATTGTAGAAATTTATTAGTTGTAGAAGAGATACCCAAACAGCTTTTATTTTACTTATTTTAGAACAAGTAGAACAGGTTTTAAAACCTAAAAAATATATATTTGTAAATCCCCTTAGCAAATCCTTGAATTTCCAAACCGAATTCCAATTTAAATCATTTTTTTTTGTTGTGTACTGTAAAATAACTATTAGGCGAGTTGTTTATTTGTGATAAGATCGGTTTTGGCTGCCAAAAAAGTCCAATCCCAGGGTCGATCCAGTGATATATATAAGTTTTGTGCTCACTAAATTCCGGATGTTCTGTTTTTTTTTTAGACCCCTCCCTTCCACACCGACAAACCCCTCAATAGCTTTAAAATATAATTATGTACTGTACTGTGTGTGTGCGTATGAAATTCAGGACCAAACTTAGTTGTATATAAATCTATATATATAAATGTATGCAAAGGCCATGATCCTTATAGGATCAGGCGCAGTTTTTTTCGTATGTGTATATTTCAATTTGATAATAAATAAAATTAAATATTAATGGAGTACTTGAGGAGGGAATTTTATGTAAGGGGAATATATGTACAAGTACCCTGCAGTACCTGTCATCAACACATATGGGGTTGTGTCGATGAAATGTTGATGACAAGCCCATACAAACGTTGATGAATTTTTGTATGGCATGTCCGCTCTTGTCATCAACACAAATTCATCAACGTTTCATCAACAATTTGTAATCAATCTGTCATCAACCTTTTTGGGTGAAGAGAGAAAAATAAGAGCGCGAGAGAGTCGGGTTTGACACGAAGGTCGAAAGAGAGCGTCGGCCCGGTCGAAGTCGCCGTCGGCTGTTGATGAATCGTTGATGACAGACCCTATTGATGACAAGCGGTACTGCAGGGTATCTACAAATATAAAATAAAGAAGTTAACAAAAACCAAGAATATCACAATATAAACGAAATCAAAAAATCAATCGTTAATTAATGTGCTTAAAAGTTGATGCATTAAGCGACTAAATCAGCTTATTGGCCAGATGCAATTATTAAATTATCCACAAGAGTGAGAGAGAGAGACCGAAAAGTGCGAAAAACTGCATCTCCGACGTATTTAATTAAGCTCTTTGAAATGGCAGCGGAAGTGGGCGGAAAAAAGTCCGCTCTGTGCCGGGTCAAAAGCCAAAAAGTAATTAAGCCAGAATGGTGTAACATTAACTAAAACGTGACACCACCACCATCACCATTCTCGTTATCAGCGCTTTGGCACTTTAAAGCCTTTGAAGTGTTTTTCAGGTTTTTCTTTTTTTTTTTAGTTTTTAAATTTTTGTCTTCTATTTTGAACTCGAACTGGGAAAAGCAGTGAAAAGATTCGCTCTTGGCCAAAGTGCTTTTAAAAATTGGACTTTCCTTTCCTGCTTTTTTCCCGGGATGTGTGTGGCGGCTCTTTTCAGTAGTCTTTGCCGGTCAATTCAACACAAACAAAAAGTAAGATACCCTACAGTCTAAGTCGACCATGCGATACCCTGTAGTCCTCGTTGTCTGTTTTTAATTTGAAATATATTTAAAATTTTA
This sequence comes from Drosophila nikananu, assembly GCA_008042635.1. Taxonomy (NCBI): domain Eukaryota; kingdom Metazoa; phylum Arthropoda; class Insecta; order Diptera; family Drosophilidae; genus Drosophila; species Drosophila nikananu. Next base: position 41,465 of record VNJV01013046.1, read on the forward strand.
ATAATATAGAAGGAAAGCCCTTTGTTTTTTGCAATTGAAATATTATAGCGAATTGAATAGCAATCATAGTTAAACCAAAAATGCATTAATTCTAATTCTTTTAGTTTCTTTTAGGTTAATGAATAATCACAAATAGTTTGAAATTTTAAATATTATTTGCTTTTTAATTTTTGACAATATTCTTTTATTAAATAAGGATCGTATTCCCCAAAAAAAAAAAACCTAAGATATTTATCCTTACAACTTTTGTGTATAATCCCAAGTTTAAAAAACAATAGCTGAGCAATAAACTAAACAATAACAAATTAAGGCTTTAAAAATATCTTGCTAATTTGACTTACAAAATTTACTAAGGTAAAATAAAGTTACACAACATTTTTTAAAACTGTGGAAGGTAACTACATATCACCCTAAATATTTAAATATTTTCAGAATAAAGTTGTCTCGCCAATTTGCATAATTATCGTCTGAATTATCAAAATATTTATATATAATATATTTAATATATGTACTGCAACAAAATGAAGACTTTTTTGGAAAATGTATTAAATAAAAAAAGGTACACAATAAATAACACACATTTTCGAATCATTTTTAACAATATTTTACATTCATTATGCAGTCTGAGATCAACATTTTTCGTTGGCTTTAATTTATAATACCCCTTATACCCCTTTGGGTACAGGATATAAAAAATGGGTATATTTTTTCTCCTATTTTTTTTTTGTACGAAAGGATTAAATTAAATTCCATTTGGTTTGTGCTGAAAACTTAACGAGAGCGCAGGTAAAAATGAAATCAGCGAAAAATCAACATAATTAAAAGAGTTTCGTACGCATTCGCGGTGCTTTTATTTGCCCATTTCACACATTCGCTCGCCTTTCCATTTTTCCATTTTCCATTTTGCCGCTTGCCCGTTTTCTAGAAAACGAACCAATGAATAGCTTTTGTTGTTTTTCGGGATTTCCGCCTTGGAAAATCCATTCAAAGACAACGGTTGCATTTATTTGGCTTAAACAGCAACGGAAAGTTCATTTAGACGCATAATAAACCAGCCCAAAGGTGCTGTTAAAATAAAGCATTACAGCTGCATAATTCATGCATTCGCATTAAATGCTTTATTTCCCCATTTCGTGTTTATTCAATTATGTGATTATTAAGTGGCGCGGCGAGCGGAGCATAAAAAACAGAGAACCAAATTAATTGCGGGGCCCTAATAAAAATGCTAATAAATTAATATAAATTATTATTTGTTTGTTTTTCCGTTTTAATTATGCACAGACAGCGGATATGCAAATGGCGAAAAAATCGGTGCCCCCTGGATTTACAGGAATAGGGCGGTGAACCCTTAAGCCTTTACGACATCGAAAATGATCCCTTAGATACCCTTTTATAAAGTTGCAAATGAATTATGAAAAGGATAAGGGTGAAATGAAAAAATCTTAACCATTTAATCCCAGAGGCACGCTTATCTTTGGTGATGGGAATGAGAATCGCAGAGAAGAGCCTTGCTTAGGCACAGAACATGAGAAGCGCGGAGAAAGGCTCTCCATGTACAAGGTACTAATTTTATTGTTTGCCTAGGTACAAGGTACAAACTGTGTACCTAGAGCGCCCTTCTCTGCGATTCTCATGCAAAGCCTTTCTCTGCAATTTTCTTATATTTTCTAAATAAAAATGTATCGCGTTTAATTTCACATTCGCAAATATCAAATATAAATAGCTGAATATAAATATTTCCTCTGAATCTCATTAAAAATATGTATCATTATAATTTGAATACCAAAACCCCGCCTAACTTCGATGTTCTTAGAGACCAATAAATTAATTACTACTTATTTGTTATCATCATTTATCCTTTGGTCTCCACGAAAATTGATTTTTCAGCGCAAAACTGTTGCCGCTGTTGTTCAAACATATTTTGGCAACTAATCAAATCGGATTCGAGAGCACTCCCCCCGTCCCCAGACCGCCCATTGAAACTTTGATGATTAATTCGACAGCCCCTTTGGCCTTGTTACCAATTTATAGCTGATTACAATTCATCAAGCCCGATGGAACGATGGCCCAATGGCCCAATGGCCCCCGATGAAACGATGAAAGAAAAATGGGAAGCAGGGCCAAAGGGGCTAACTTGGAGGCCTAAACAAACGAACTGGCCAGGCCGCAAACTCTGCTCAACAAAGGGCTAAATGCCTTCAACACCAATTTGTTTACATGGCATCTCTGGATCCCTGCCGCTCCCTTCTCCTCGTCCTGATGGCGTTATTTATTGTTATCAGACACTCGAGCACATAAAACATTTTATCACTTGGCCTGGCCGCCCAACAAAACACAGATCGAAAAAGGTGGCCGAGGGAGGAGGGGTCGAAAAAAAGGAAAACAAAAAATATGTCAGGGGTTAAGGCCAGGCCAAAGGCTTGCAGGGCGGAGGGCTGAGGGGTGGTGACAAGGGCGTGGCAGCAGGGGCGATCCAGTATCCGAGTATCCAAAGGATTCAAGGGTTTTTGGGGGGGGTACAAGCGAGCCGAGACACCGTAACTTCATCACTCAATGCGGCCCAGAGTGTTGGCTGCCGGGACCGGAAACGGAAATAACGCGTCGTTGCTTGGCCACGCCCCCTGGACCCCTGCCGCGCGGCACCAACGTCGTCGTCGTCGCCGTCTTCTGTGACTTTAGCCACATTCTTCACCTCATCCGGTCGCTCTCTATCCATCTTTAAGTAATTTGTGCGCTGTCCCTTCGTGTTTTTTGTGCACCCTGAGAAATAAGCTCAATTGGTTGGTAAGATAAAAAAATATCTTATATGCTATACATAGTACATATATATTTTATATTATATATTTGAACTTGTTTGCTAACTCCAAAGAAAGGCAGGCTTTGTTTTAAGTAATTTTTAGGGAGATATAGAGATAGAAAAATAAAAAGATGGTTAGAAAAAATAAATAAAAAGAATGATAGAAAATATTATATAGAAAAATACATAGAAAGAAAGATAGAAAAATATATAGAAGGATGGAATGATATTCTTAAAGATGGATGAAAAGAGACCTCAAAAGATGGATAGAAAGATAGATAGAAATATAGATAAAACGATAGATAGAAAGAAATATAAATAGACAGAAAGATAGATAAATATATAGATAGAAGGATAAACTGAAATATACATCAAAAGATGGATAGAAAGATAGATAAAAAGATGGAAAGAAAGATAGATACAAAGGTAGGTAGAAAGATATATAGAAACACAGGTAAAAAGATAAATAGAAAGATATATAGAAAGATACAATAACAAATAGATATAAATATAGATAGAAAGAAATATCGACAGAAATATACATACAAATATGGATAGAAAGATAGACCAAGAGATGAATAGAAAAATAAATCATTAGATGGATAAAAAGATAGATAGAAATATAGATAAAACGATATATAGAAAGAAATATAGAAAGAAAGAAATATAGAAAGAAAGAAATATAGCTAGAAAAATATATAGACAGAAAGATATATATATATATATATATATATATATATAGAATGATAGACTGAAAGATAAATCAAATGATGGATAGAAAGATAGATTGAGAAATATATAGAAATATAGATTCCACGATAGATATAAGGAAATATAGATAGAAAGATATATTGACAAAAATATAGATAAATATATAGATAGACAAAAAGATAAATCCAAAGATGGCTAGAAAGATAGAAGCAAAAATAAATCTTCTTAAATACTTCAAAATTACAAGCAAGAAATATTCAAAAATTCATCCAGAAATTTCTAAAAAATTCCTCGCACGCAAGACTCGCACATTTCTCGCAGTGCATGGCCAGTTGGCCGGAAACGAAAATTGTGCGCTGGCGAAGCGGACAAAAACGGACTCGCCGATGGAGAGGAAACCCAGGGAGAGCGATAAACGTAAAAGCTATGGCAAAATCACATTTATGTCTAATAGTTTTTTTTTTGTATGTCCTTGTGTCCGGGACGGACTCACTTAGCCATGATTAATTAAGCCTGCAGCGCACGCCTAATGGCCAAGGATCCAGGAGTAGTGCCATTTCCATTTCCATTGCCATTACCATCCTTCTCGTCCTCATCCCCTATCTGCATTCGTATCTTTATGCCATTTTCTTTATCCCGGGCTTCATTTTGTTCCTGCTTTCCATTGCCATCATGTCCGGGCCATTGACCTTGGCGGCGTTGGCAGTCGGACTAATTGGTAATGGGGCTAAAGATGGCCAAAAGGGAAATGAAACTGGCCTGAAATCGGGGATTAAGACAAGCGGAAAATGAAAAATTGAAAAACTGAAAAACTGAAATGCAGGATGCCCCCGAAACCTCCCTGTCCCTTGGAGGGGACAAAGCAAAGGCTTACAGTGCGGCGGGGTCAAGGTCGATTTTAGAGTTGAGCTATTTTTGGGGTTAATGAGGAGGCCGCAGAGAGGCATTCCATTTGTGGTGAAAGATGATTGATTGCAAAGGCATTCTAATTGATACCCCTTTGATTATTGGGGCCGTCGGAAACACTAATTGAAACTAATTGGAACCAGGGAGATGGCTTTAACTTATAAGTGTGTGGGGTTGTCAAAGAGGTTGGGTCTTAATTTTATAAAGAACAGCTGACTTGAAGTACTAACAGATTTACAAGGAATTTAAGGAGTTAATTTTCATTTTTAGTAAGATTTTAAGGAGTTAATTTTTATTTTTAGTAAGATTTTGAGATGACTGAAAGGTTAATGCTTTCTTTTTAGCATTTGCTTTATTTTTTTGTAAAGAAAAATACAGCTATATTTTTTCTCAAATTTACAAAGGTTTTAAGGAGTTAATTTATATTATTTGTAAGATTTTAAGATGACTGAAAAGTTATTGCTTTCTCTATAGCATTTACTATTTTTTTATAAAGAAAAAGACAGCTATATTTTTTCTCAAATTTACAAAGATTTTAAGGAGTTAATTTATATTATTTGTAAGATTTTAAGATAACTGAAAGGTTAATGCTTTCTCTATAGAATTTGCTAGATTTTTTATAAAGAAGAGACAGCTATATTTTCTCTTAAATGTACAAAAATTTTAAGGAGTTAATATATATTTTTTGTAAGATTTTAAGATGACTGAAAAGTTTATGCTTTCTTTATAGCATTTCCTATTTTTTTTTATAAAGAAAAAGACAGCTATATTTTCTCTTAAATGTACAAGAATTTTAAGGAGATAATATATATTTTTTTTTGTAAGTTTTTAAGATGACTGAAAAGTTTATGCTTTCTTTATAGCATTTGCTTTATTTTTTGTAAAGAAAAACACAGGCTAAAGTTAATCAGTTAATTGCACAAGGTTCTTGCCGAGTTCCTGGGTTTTTGACAAACTTTAAAAATCCTGCGAGACCTGAACTGTTTTTCCCCCTGTTTTTCCACCAAACTGCCAAATAGCAGGCAGCGAAATTCTACACCTTCAGAGCATCACCTGAAGCCAAATCAAATTATACCAAAAACTAAATGTATGTACGTTGTATATAGAACCATTAGCAGCACACCTTTGAGGGGGACTTTCGAGAGGTTGATTGTGCAACAAGCAGGTGGTGGTGGAAGGGGCAGAAACAGGAGCTGGTGGAAGGAGCAGGTGAAGGACCAGAAGCAAGAGCTGGTGAAGGAGCAAAACCAACTGCAACTGGGATTTCTTGGCTGG